>MU185457.1:205-29400 GCA_016904865.1 Pissodes strobi | reverse complement strand
GCTGTCTGGTATGTTGTGGTCACTGCAGTTATGCCGTTATCTACATTAAGAAAGTTGTTGAAATTCCATGTCTTAAGTATTTCCGATGTGTTTGTTTTTAGTTCGTCCCCATCATTTTTTAGGATACTGCTTGTTATGGGTTTATACCCCTTCTTCATCTGTGATATTTCTTGGAAGAATCTCCTACTATTGTTGCTTTTGGCATCCTCCTCTAATTGCTGTAGTACTTTATTCTGGGCCGCTATTTTCTTGTTCCTTATAAGTTTCCTTGCCTCCTCTCTGCATGTTTTAAATTCCTCTATTTATATTGGCGTTATTATTGTCTTGTCACATGCACTTATCTGTCCAAGGAACCGCTTTCTTACTGCGAAGCCTGTCCCGAATTCATGTCTCCCGTCTTGGTTGCCGCTATAGAATATTACTGATTGACTAATATTGAGGCTTCCATTGTTGGGCCACCGGATTTCCTGTAGTGCCGTGATGTCGATGTTATATTTTTCTATCTGTTCTATGGCTCTCTTTGCTGCCCCTGTTCTAAATCGGCTTAGCACATTCCAGGTTCCAATATTCATATAACCCAATGCATGTCCAAAATTCAAAAGTTTAGAGACACATTTTAAATTCGAATCTGACCAATAAAATTGCGCAGATTGCCAATTACAATACATATACGGAGTATATCACTATAGTATACGTGGTAGCGAGAGTGTTATGCCTTATTATATGTATTAAAAAACACTTTTTAATATTATTAGTCATTCTATAAGCATTTGTTCGCGAAGGATTTTTGCAATTGTTCGGGTTTTTATTCTACACTCCTTTTAAATGCGTTAATAACAATAATAATGCAGTCATCAACAGATACTTGGGAAAAAATCAAGGACAAATATTTAATGCATAATTGCCTTAACCCGAACTTCGACAAGAGGATATCGTGGTTATCTAACAGTAATAAATTATATAAACTAAAAATGTGCAGTGACAGACAACCATAGGCGTCGGATATATTGGATGGAAGTAATTTTCAAATCTCCTCAAAATCGATGGGAATTTGTCCATTTTTGATGTGTAAACATCTTACGCGACGGTATGAGGGTAAATCTCGGCAAATGGGACGGAAATGTTCAAGCGGATGGGGACGGAAATGATAAACGGCTGTGACATCATAACCATGCGCAGTGATTTTACGAGGGCTGCTCAAATATTTGTGCATGTTGATATAGGATATGTTTACACATCAGTGTCTCGAGTACTAGTAGACTCGCTATTTTTTTTATATTATTACTTTTGAAACGTAATGCAAACAAAACTGATAAAATTCCAATTATACTTAAATACTATAATATACATATTTTCTGATACATAGCAAAATTGATTTGCTTTTTTGGAATGTAGAATTTATATGAAAGTAGTTAAAAATTAAGGATTTTAGAGAGGAGTTGTTGAGGGCTTAAAGCACTTACCTATCAGTTTTGTCCATGTTGAGAGCGATATCAGCAGAAATAGCCATCGACAGATACCCGTCTGAAACAAAAATAGATACAATAAAATAAAATAAACCTATTCACATTTGAGAAAGAAAACTAAACTGCTGTTCACTTGAAGCGCATACGAAAAAGCCTAGATGTTAATGTACTTATCTCCAAAACTAAAAGAAATGTCTTAAAACTGGATTCCAAAGTATTAGGGCGCATTTCATGGCCTATCGACTAGGGGCCGGGTGTTTTAATTGCCCCTAATTTTGTATATACAGGGCATGAACACATACCTACAAATTTCATAAAACTTCCTTTGCTCCTATAATTCCCACGTTTTTCATTTAAATTATTTTTAGTCAAAATATAAAAAATTAATTAGAAGATTTTTTGACATTTTCTGTTTATAAATAAAAGGTAACTCATTAGCCTGGAACTCTGAGATAAGTATTACTCGAATTCTGTTGGCCTTATATCTCCTTCGCAAACATAACTCTATGTATTTAAGTAAAAAATTCTATTCCACAATATATATGCACACAGAAAATTACAAAATTTGTCTGGATTAGTTTGGGCTAATAATCAAATTTTGTCCTTTTTTAACCACCCGATATATTGTGGATTTGATTTTAAGTGTAGAATTAGGTCTGCAAGGGAATGTAAGTCACTTTTCTTTAAAGAAATGCTTACTTGAGAGTTCCATACAAACGAATAAAAAAGAGTTCCCTTTAAAAATAAATTATATTTCGGATATTTTTCACCACACTGGCATTCTGTCTCATCTTCTTCTTTTAAATTATCGTCAGAATGAGTCACCTACTCATCTGACATATCATAGTCTGTGGATGATTCTTCTTTTTTCATATTTTGCTCTTTTTATTATTTTTTTGTCATTAAAGCCTTTCTCTATAATAATTTTCTCTGTTCTTCTTGTTTCTTGCGTTCAACAAAAGATTTTCTTTTTTCAATGTAGACTGGAGACGTTAATATACCTGCTACTTGCTTTGCCCTTCTTCGTACTTTCTGGATGATAGTTGAAGAGGTACTGGGAACAGGAGAGAACTTGCTAAGGAGTGTTCCGGGTGTGTCTTGATCGGGGTGGTCTTACAAATACAAATACAAATATTTATTAGTTTCCAGCACTTCTTAGAAGACAGAAACACGTCATTACACTCAAGTGCTTAGTACACAGTTAACTTAAATTCAAAAATTATAATGTAATATAAAAAAAAATGGTTTATTATACAAATATATAAAAAATAATAACATTTACATGGGAAATACTAAAAGAAAGTACCATGTCAAACAACAACACATTGTGAGTCATGAGTCCTTCTATAAGAAATTGAGAAACTCTTCTATGCTATAAAATGTGTGTGACAATAATAGTTTCTTAAGTTTATTCTTAAAGCGAATTAGACTTGATATGGATTTTATATTATCAGGTAGATGGTTATAAATTCGGCAGCCTGCATAGTTGGGAGATTTTTCATATGAAGATAGATTATGTTTATTTAAAGAGAAACTGTTTTTGTTGCGTGAGTTATAATAATGAAAATTTCAATTAGTTGGAAATTTATTTTTATTTGCATGAATATAGGTTAATATTTTAAATAGATAAATTGAAGGAACAGTCAGGATTTTATATTTTTTAAAATAATCCCTACAAGAGGTTCTGTAGCATAAACTAAACATGATTCTAATAATCCTTTTCTGAATTATAAATACTCTTGATCAGAGTTGTCTTGATAAGGGTTGTCTTGATCGATATTTAGCACCTCTAGTTGTGGTTCTGGCTCTAAGGCTGAATTCGAGGCTGATGTAGATGGAATTTCTTGGCCTGCTGTTTGACTGATTTTATTAGGTTTCGTCGCGATGAAAGTAAAAAGTACGTAAAGCTTAGATCTAGGTTTATGAATTTAGACTAACCTATATTACTTAATTCCTCCTCTTCATACCCCAAGTAGGCATATTTTGGTATAGCCTCAGAATTGAAAGGGCAGATTTCCTGTTAATTTAAAAGCCAACATAGCATTATCAGCCGTCGCTGATTTCGACTAAGCCTTCGACATAATTGTCCAAATTGCAAACGAGAAATTTTTCTAGTAGGATTTGATTTTACAAATGTATTACAAGCTTTATTAAAATAGGTATGCTTTAAAGCTCTTAAAAACACACCTGTCTAAGGGTAGAAGAAACTGCGTGGTAAAGCCAGGTAAGCAAAACACTGTGATCATCGATGTATTCAAGCATTTTTGCAGAATTACAATGGCTAGCATGGCCAACCACTAGAAGTAGAACCTTTCTTTCCGGCTTACGTGGAATAAACTGATCCTTTAACCAGGTATACATCAAACCAGCTGAATTTTCGTTCATATTGTGAACTACTAAATTGCATACGCTACTAAATAAATATCACCCTGTCCTAAGTTTGAACTTGAACTTGTAAAGTATTATGTAAACATTAAAGACAAATGACAAATTATAAACAACGCGAACAGTCAATGAGAGCGATTATGAACCTTAAGCGTGCAACGTCAGCACATATTATCATATAAAAACGCTAGCGAACCATCAGAGACTTTGTGTCTCACCAAAAACCAGCTCCTGGGCGCTTTAAGGTTCTAGCCTATCCTTTTCTCCTCACCCTAACCTGAGCTTGGCTTGATCACATGGTCGCTAAGTCTGGGTGTTACCTATCCACAATAATAGTGAAAGTTGAATCTATGATAAATTTGTCAAAGTTCTGAGAAAGATAATTTTCAAAGTAGAATCAGTAGATCAAGTGCAGTGTAACTTTAAGTGAAAAGCTAACTATAAATGAAACACAACACAAACTCTTAAGACAAACTATATCCATAAAAATGTGACCAAATACCTAAAAACAATTTATAAATATACATCAATCGAGAGAACATGCGCACCTTAATAATCGGGTATAATATAATTTTATTAAGCTTCTGACCAATAGACATTGTTAATGTTTTCTCATTAAGTCTTTGACCAATAGACGTTGTTATTAATTTTAACTGAAGTGCTTTCTTTATCATCTCTTCTCACCTGACGCAGATCGATCCCGAATCTGAGCTATATTCCTGCACGCTAGCCAAGGCATGGCGTCGCGGTTAAAACCTATCGCGGCAATATATCCAATTGAGCCCGGTGGCATACCATCTTCGAATTCGGTTTTTTAATTTTTCCCCTTAAATATACAAGCAGGTAGTATGTAACAACCCTCTGCATTACAACACGAGATCATTGTCATTGCTTCTCCCTTTTCAGATGTTGTGTCTAAGTGAAATTAATGTTAACTAATAGTAGTTGATAAACGCACGGTCAAACAAGTTCATATTGTGGAGTGGCCTTACAAAATTCGTCAATTATTCTCGAAAACGAAATTTAAATAAACGCGTCATCATAGATCAAACAACATCGTCTTCCGGCCATCTCCCATGTTTTATCGGCCGCGCCTAAGTTCACCTGCATTATACAATAAGAATGTACTTTCTCTCAGACTGGTGTTTATAAATCAATTTTAGGCGGTTACGAAACCATTCTAAATACTTGGCTCGCGAAGATAAATATGTCTTCGGGCCGAGAAGATGTAGGTCGTGGACCAGAAAAGAATAATTTTAATATTTTCCGGGAACATGATTCCTGATCCATTGAATACTGCCTTAGAGAAGGAAAAAGACCTTTTAGTTAAATCATTTGCGACCAACCATGATAAGTGAGAGTTGTAAAAAGCCCACTGCTACTCTGGATAAAGCATAAGAACGATTTTCTTTTGCTAAGGTGAAAAATGAAGTACCACGTCAAGAAAATTTGAAAACGACATTTTCTTAGGAATGCGGGTTGACGATCTCTAACTTTTAACAACCGCCCAAAATTTGCTAGAATTGGCTGAAATTTCGGTTTCCAAATTCTTAAGATGTTGCTTATAGGCAATGGCTATGTCTGCCTTGACCTTAGCCCTCAATCGCTTGAAGCTCTCGAGAGCTTGAATGTCCTTTGTTCTCTTGTAATGACGCCAGAATGACTTTTCACGAATTTGATGAATGATACCGCCGCTAAGAGGTGGATATGCTGTATTGTTATTAATATATCATACAATTTTCCATAGAGAAGTGACGACGCGTCTTCAGGATTAGCTCGCTCATCTAGGAAAGACCAATCAGTAATAGCTAATAGATTGAAAGTCAGCCCTTGGAAAATTATAGCAATTTATATAAGAAGATCCAAGGTTATTTTTGTTAACCGGCTTCTGATTAAGGACTATTGTAACCTCCAAAGAGGGATGATGTTTATCTTCTCCAACCAGAGGGTCCCATGACCTCTCAACAATTGGTGTACACCAAGTCAAGAAGCGTATTGTGTTGGTTGAAAATGTAGTTTCTCTGGGTCAAGTCAAAAAGTCTTTAAAGCTATTTAGAGTGGAAATTCTTGCTGTTTGACTATCACTGGCATATTCTGGAGTATTGAAGTCTCCCAATACAACAATTTTAGAGTCATACGGAAAGTGCAGTGATTCCAAAGCTTCAAAGAAACCACGAAACTCCTCAAAAGGAGTATCGGGCGAATTATAGAGGTTAATTAAATATATGGGTGATACATTCAGGACGATTTTGACTACTATAATGTCGATATATTAAAGTTGTGGAAAATTCCCAACGCTCAAATCAACCTGAGTTGACTGAAGTTTTTGGTGGACGCCAATCAAAACACCTCCTCCTCTTGTAACATTTCACAAAAGAAAATTCCTATCCGCCTTGTAGACATTAAACGTCGGAACAAACAGTTCATAATCTCCTATCGATGAGTTAAGCCAAGTTTCTGTGAGAACAACAATCTCAAAACTACTTTTTGCTATAGAGTTGAAAACATCAGAGGTTTTCGACCTGAGACCACGTGTATTTTAGTATAAAATCGACAAGGAATCCCACATTCTATTGAAGATCCGGAGTCATTTACCAGGGCTTATGGAAAATTACTCTGTAATTGCTATTGTGTCGTTTTAGGTTTAAGCTCACTTAATTTCCCAATGTAAGCGGAACATTTTTCCCTGTCCCATACTGCATGATCGGTAGGAACATTTTTATTTAATTTAAGACAATTTGAGCATTTTTTGTCTTGACTTGCAATTTGAGATATCATGATCTTCACCACGTACAGGACAGGACAGAGGATTTATGCATCTTTGAGAGGAGCGACCAGATTCGTTGCACTTAAAACACCGATATACATCAACTGCATCATACACAATACAACTATCATACGCCCCAAACAAATTACCTGATTTAACTGCCTACCTTTACAATTGCCTGAAATACAGAAGGATTTTTCCTGGCAGGAAACACTTTCATAACTCTACACTCTGAGTCTTCTGAGAATATGGTTTGATTGTCTGAGATAAGTTGATTCCGAAGATCTTCAGGGGAAGTATTTTATGTCATACCGACCACTCGGAGTTTAGGTAGAATTCCTCCAACCTCTCTTATTTCATAAGTATCGGACATCTTATCCTGCACAATTGATATAAGTTTATTATTGTCTTTCACCTTTCTGACCTTTTCTAGCCTAGCTGGACATTTTCATCAGAGGGATTGGCATTCCGCAGAATATCTGCATTGGTAAGTGTTTTACTGGCTGGCTGTTATTTTTAAGATAAATCAGTATGGCAGTTATTATATTGTTTAATATACAAACATTTATTCTGCTGTAGGGTATCTATGCCATATGAAATATTTATTTCGTTATTTATTCTCTTACTCCCATTCCTTCTTTTCTTTCAGCACCCATTAATAAATTAATTAATTAACTAATTAATTAGTTCACGTACCTATTCAATCAATTATTCATTTACTAACTCATTTATTTAGTTATCCATTCCCTCTAAAAGCACAATAAAAACAAAAATACTGCAATAAGCAATGAGCCTTGCACGAAATATTGAATTTTAAATTTTGTCATTCCCTCATTCATTCTCTTATATTTTAATTATTTATTTATTTATTTGCCGAAGTTGTCTAATTGTACAAGAATTACTATACAGTGTGTTTGATTTATACGTTTATTTAACGATCGATTATATCAGAGAAAATATGTCTTTTAGGGTGCAGGCAGTAAAGGTACGTTTACGTCCACGCGGTCCACGTATCATTGTTCTGATGTTTTCCAATACGACGCATAATATGAAACGAAAATTATGAAAAAAATCTGCATGTATAATTTTACGCTTTTATTAATAAAGACCTCCAATTAATATCTTGCGAAACTGCATTTACTGCATATTTTCGTAAAAGGTTACCCATAATACAGAATACGGCAAGTGTTCGACTCAAGGTTACCACCAGTCTCCACAAAAGTTTACCGACATTAATATTGATATTATATTTTTTCTGTATTTTATCACGAATGTTTTGATATTAATTTGGTTCCTTGCGTCGTTTTGGAAAAATATATAAAATGTGGAAGATTTGGCAGCATTAAAGTTAGTAAATAGGCATGATACGCCTATGAATAGACATAGTTTTTCAAAAAGTGTTTGTCCTTTATATAAATATGGAAATTGTACTGAACATTTTCAAACTTGTTATAAAAGAATATATCTTTTATTTATCTTTAACAGGACATCGTTTACGGGGGTTTTCTCGAAAGTTCGCATATTGTACATTCGAGCTGGTCTAATAAATTTTAATTTTAACCGAGTTTTTGAAAATAGAGCAAAAGTGATGGTTTTTGAAGCTGATAGGCCTTTGAATATACGCGGTTTCTCAACAACTTTCTGTATTTTATATATAAGGCTCAAACATGGAAAATTGAGCTGAAACTTTGCAAACTTGTTACCAAAGAAATTAGCTCAATTTTTACGAATTTAACATGGTTTATGAGGATTTTCTTGAAAGTTCGCATATTGTAAGTTTGAGCTCTCAACAGATTCATCGAAAATAGAACCAAAATATGGTGGCTTTTAAGGCTGATACGCCTTAAATATACACAATTTCTCCATTAGCTTTTGTCTTTTATATTAAGGATCGAAAATGAAAAATTGAGCTTAATTGTTGTAAACTTATTACAAAAAAAAAGACTAACTCAATTTCTAGAAGTTTTTATTTGTTGTACTCAGGTTCCCGAAAAGCTTCTTTCAAGATATTTTTTATTATTTGTCTTTAAGGAGACATAATTTACGAGGGTGTTCTCGAAAGTTCGCATATTGTAAGTTGAGCTCGTCTAATGCCTTATGATATTAACAGATTCCTTAAAAAATTGTGGTTATCAAAACGCAATATCTAATAAGCTTCTGTCTTTTATATTAAGGCTCGAAAATGAAAATTTGAATATAAATTTTGCAAACTTATTACAAAATAAAGCAAACCCAAATTATTCTAGAAGTTTTTATTTGTTCAACTCAGGTTCGTGGAAAGCGTCTGATGATTGTGTTTGTCCTTAGTTTCGTCGGTCACACGTTTGCATTCGTTTCTGTTTCTCGCTTCGACAAAATAATTTTGCGATTTTCAGCTGTTTGATTTGCTGCCAGTACTTGTAGGCTTGCTGTTTTCTACCTACAGCTCTTTCGCATCTTCTGTCGAACTAGGGCTTTCCTTTTGACGGTAACTTGAAGGAATTTGGGATGTATGCTTCCATTCCTGAGAAGATTACTTGCGTAATATCTTCGCAGCAGACTGACGGGTCGCTAGTGCCAAAGCAGACGTCAAGCCAAGGAACATCTAGGTAAAACTCCCTTAGATGGTCCCCGTTTGCAGAATTGTAATGCCAGATTTTGCGAGGCAATGGTGGATCCTTCTGTAGAAGTAGCAATTCGCAAACCGTTGTAATAAGTTTGTGGTGGGAAGTACCTAATAGCGGACAAACTGTAATTGTGTACTGGTCAGGATTGGTGGTTAGAAAAAGATCCACGAGGGCGGCGAATTCCTCCCTCTCTGAGATTAGAGTTGGTTCGTCTACAAGTTGAGTAAGCCCGCAGCTGATGGCAAATGCTTCAGCTTCTCTACCTTCGTTGTCGTTCTAATGTGATGTTTGAGCCAGTTGGTGTTGTGGACATTGAAGTCTCCCAGAACGATTATTTCTGAATTGGGGCGGTCGACCTGTATTGAGTCAAAAGTGGTAGCTAGTGTTGTAAAAAAGCTTTGGTAGACTCTATCGCTTGGAGGGCGATAGAGACAACATATAAACTTGATTACTCCCTTGGTGGTGAACTGGAGTCATATGACGTCAAGGTTGTTCGATTCGAGTGTTTCCTCGCGGTGACATGAAAGGTCGCTTCGGACAAAAAAGGCTTATTCCGAACTTATGTCTAAATCAGGTGTGTAAGTCGTAACGAGGATAGTTTACTGTTATTGTTGTTGAACATACTTGTGTTTCTGTAAGGGCTAGTATGTGTGGTCTATTTGCTTGTAGATATTGATGTGCCGAATTTATGTTTGTATTTAGGCCTCTTATGTTACAGAAATCTATTCTAAATTGGTTCGGTATCTTTGCTGTCTGTGAAATGTGGAATGAAGGGCTCCCAGGGCCACCCAGCGCCCGGAGATCCGAATGACCGGGGAGTGTACTTCCGGAATATTTTGATCCTGGAAGCACCATCATGTCCATATATTCCTACTGTGGAACCAGGAACCACCAGCGCGGGGCGATTCGGAAAAACCACTTAGCGCTTCCCAGTTCTGGTGGGGTGGTCTTTCATCGGACGATGCGAGTAGGCGTATGCATCTACCACCTAGGGCCGCTTTCGCTGGAAGCATCGGCCTCAGATTCATTGCTTTGGTGGTCCCTAATCTGACTGGGGTAAGAAAGGGGTTTGTTGGGTCACTCCCCAGTGATCAGCTCCAGACTTTGTACTTTGGTGTTCTCCAGCCTGGAGAAGGACGATGAGATTTGATGGGCCACATCCCGTGGCAACTCGGAGTGGCGGGGGCCTCACTCCTCGTAATCAAACTGCTCTCACCAGTTTGACGTTCCTGCCTATTGATGAATTTGAGCCGGTCTAACGACTTATAATTTTAACAGATTCTTTCGACATCGAACCAAAATAGGGCTGCTACGCCTTTAAATATACCAGGTTTCTCAATAAGTTTCTGCTTTTTATATTGTTCGGAAATGCAAAATTGAGCAAATTTGAGAAGCCCTTATAATATGTTCAGTTCAGATTCTCGGGAGCTTCTTTCAAGATATTTTTTATTTATGTTTAACTAGAAAGACGTAGTTTACGGGGGTTTTCTCAAAAGTTCGCATATTGTTGAGTCCGTTTAACAACTTTTAATTTTAACCGATTTTTTTAAAATAGAAAAAATGGTGATATTTTGGAGCTGGTACTCCTTTGACGATACGACACTTGGTCTCTTAATAATACTCTGCCGTTTACATAAGGTTCGAAAATTAATAATTTTTACAAAAGGAACTTTTTAATTTTTCTTGAAAGTTTTCTCGAAAGTTTGCATATCGTAAATTTAAGTTCATCGAACACCTCTTATTTTAAGCGTTTTGTTAGAGGTTCCCGGAAAACAAATATGGCCCAAATTTATTGAATCATGAACATAATAATATTCAGTTTAATATTTCCTACAGAAATATCGTCTTCGTCTTCCTGCGGCTCATATATATACGGTCCAGTGACTTCAGATGATGAGGCGAAACTGACCAAAAAATAAGTCGGTTTTATAATGTTCCTAAATATACCGAAGCCACGTTGGAAATTATTGGAAAAGAAAAAGACGAAACCGACCATTTTTTTTGCTAATTTTGCGTAACTTTAAGCATTTAAAAAATAAAGGTCTTTATCGAAAAAATTAGATTTCATAATTAAAAGGAAACTACGCACTTACGTTCTGGTCTAGCAATTTGGATCTTGCGATACACATTTTAGTTTATTTAATAATGTCCCGACTGGCTAAAGATTTTTTTTTATATAAACACGACATTTTTGAAGTTGAAATTTTTTTAGGGGGGTTCAGCACACTTTTTCCTGGGCAACAAATAAGACTGAACCGTCACGCTATGACGTTCATTCAAAACCAGTCAAACAATATAAACCTATTTTTATTAGATTGTTCATCAATCTCTTTTTTACTTAAACGTGTAGTCACAGTATATTATGTATAAAGAACAATCATTCACTTCCCCCTGGGAAACACTTAAAAGTATAGATTTTTCCACGTAAAACATTAAAGAATTTGGAAGGCAAATAAGAGATGTTATATAAGTTTAAAATCTACTAAAATTGAAACGTTGCGACAATTTATTTTTAAGTCAAATACTTTTGACCTCGATGCATTAATTAGTGGTTTAATTCTAGTTTTTGTTTCCATTAATTAGGGATAGAACGAAAAATATTATTATTTGTTTATACGCAAAGGCACACAAAATATAACTGAGCATTGGATCGGCCTTTAAAAAAGTTTTATTACCAACATTGCATTTTGTGTTTATTAGATTGGGTTAGGAATTTAATATGCGCAAAGGCTTTGAACAGGAAGTAAAAACTCTGCTACGGTCAAATCAACAATAATTTTCGTATATTCAACATCTGAGGACATTTATAAAAAGTCGAAATATTTAATATCGAAAAGTAAAAGTTAAAGGACGTACCTTAAAGGTCGCTCGCTTGTTTCGGATTAAATACGATGCAAAATAACGTTTTAAATATCATCGACATTTTTCGAATCTGGTCATTATGTAGCAATACAAAATGTGGTCTTTTACGTTTAGAGCCTTTTTATTATTAAAAAAAGGTGTGTGCTGAAGACCACCCGGCAGAAGTAAGAACTTCAACAATGTGAGATTAATTTATGTGTTGTGTCTATTTTTGCCGCAACTTCGATGTTTGAAGTAAAATTTTACCTCGAAATTTCCCTTAAAATCGGCAGACACTGATGCTTATTGCTTGAAAAATTTCCAAATTCTTTGATCTAGGCCTAGGCACGTTTTCCCATTTTCAAATCACTTTCAGGCAAATTAATACACTCACTTACCAGAAAAACTTTACGCATCGATATGCTAAAAGATTTAACCTAAAGATCTGCGATAAAAACATTTCTACATTTTTCGATCCTGACCTATTTTACCATCTTCAAACCATTATCAATGAGATTTCAGGAAGTTAAATGTATACATTTATATATTTTAACCTAAACGTCATGTCAAAATATTGGTAATGTATCATTACGCGACTAAGTGTTTTGTTGCTTCAGATTATTCGGTTTTCCAGTAATAAAATATTAACTAGAAATGGGAAAAAGTTTCAATATAACTAGGTGTTTTTGAATATAGTTTTTAACGTAGGTTCTGGCCAAGTAATTGGCTTTAAAAAAAACTTTCCGGGAACAAAATCCTTCATTTCGATGTTTTTACATTTTTCATGAAAAGTACATTTTCCAGGCATCTTCATAACAGACTATTTAGAGAGCTTTTGAAAAATCTCATCTTGTCTCGCAAGAAAAGTGGAAAGTCTCGTCTCGTCTCTCGTCTCGGAATAAAAGTCTCGTCTCGCCTCAAGTCTCGCTCGCGCGAGAGTCTCGCAAACATCTCGCAAAATGTTCATGTTTCCTGTGCAAATGAAATACACAAATAAAATCAGTTAAAATTTTTATTTTAATGAACAAAAACATAATCTAACAAGACAACCAAAATACAAAAAAAAACAAAAATCGATCATAGATACATGAAATATAAATAATAAATAATAAAATGAGTTCTAAATATAATTCAACGAAATACAGAGAAAAAAAAACGAAAATATATTATATAGTGTGTGTCACTTTTCCTGAATCCATTCTAATATCTCAGATATTAAAAATACGATTTTTTCTAAATCTTCGTTGGTAATAATTATTGTATGTTGGGAAATGGGAAAATGAATAAATTGGCATCATATACAATTTTATTTATCATTGGCGTATGGTAAGTAAGAGTAAAAAATGTGATAGATTTTTCCCCAACTTACATAACTGACGAGTGATGAGGTGTTTGGGTGGATTCATGAAAAGTATATAATCATGTAACTTGGTCAACTTATTGAACAATATTTTTATTTTTAACCCAGTCATTTAAATATAAAAGGCATCTAGCTTATGTATTATTCAGCCGGTTTCGATGTTTTCATATGATGCCCGGGAGAACAGCCTTTCTACCGGTACAGATGTGGTTTGGATGCTGAGAAAATCCCTCGTCACTCCAGACCGAAAACTGAGTCCTTTGACCATTTTAGTATATTCGTTGTCTTGTCACATCGCATCGTGGCAAGGAAATATAGTGTTGAAACGCCTCCATCACTCCTTCGCTATGCAATGATGATGATGCCACCTGGTACAGAGCATCAAAATCAATTTCAAAATCTGAGTTTAAATAGTCTTTGTCATGATCAGGTTCTGAACTTTTCAGTGTCTCCGTTTTTTTTTTATTTTTCACCTTCAAATTTTGAGGCATAAATTTTGAAAATATTTTCAAATTTTTCGAGGCTGGTTTTCTACAATTCTTTACCCCACGTGGTAGGGTCAAAAGTTTCTAACCTATGCCGGAGGTCCAAAATTAAGACTACGGTATATATCCAATTAGGTTTTTGGTAGTTTTTTAGAATTTTATCACGGGCTGCCTGAAAACTCATAATAAGCTGTTCATCCACCTTGTTTCGGTCGGCTTTAAGGTCCCATTCAAGAATTTTACTTTCAAGTTTGTCAATTAACAGATTAATTGATATTTTCCCCCTTGTAGTTTTTTTGTTAAAATTTTAAAGCTTATTATCATTAATTTATGGACTTCTTCAAGTGTTGCCCATTCATTTTCTGTTACTACGAATCTTGCACAGTATCAGTTTAATAGGTATATACCCAAAACACTTAAAGTGACAGTCTTCTATATTCAATTGTGGTATAAGGGTCTGAAGCTCTTCGATAAAAGTTGTGTTTGCCGAAGCATTGTCAACTGTTATGCCTTGAATTTTATTAGTTAATTGTTTTTCTTCGAGGCATTGGTAGAAAATTCCTGCGATATATTTCCCTTTATGTTTTCCTAGAGAAGGTACAAAATCCAGAGTTATAGATTGTAATTGCCACGAGTCATCAATGCAATGACAAGTTATGCCATTAGATTAGATTAGATTACAGATTGGGAGAGATGGCCTTTGAGCCTACTTGTCACCGCGACCCGACGGATCTATTGTGACTCTCTCCATATTATAGAGCTTCATCCAGTTTTGTCCTTCTGATTAGACCCCACAACCTTGGTAGTGGCTCCGTCGTGTAGCTATTAGCTTCTGGTTTAGGTACGCCAAGCAGTTGGGAGCGCACTCTCGATAAGCCTTCACAGTGGCATAGCACGTGAGATGCCGTCTCCTCCTCCTCCTGGCAGAACCTGCATTCGCTATTTTCTGCCAAACCTATGACGCTTAGGTGCTTTTTCAGCCGGCAGTGGCCCGTCAGCAGACCCACCATTATCCTGACAGCCTTCCTGCCGTAGCTTAGCAGGTCTGTTGATAGTTTGGCCGATGGACCTATTATAAATTCCTTGGCCTGGCTTTGTCCCAAAGTGTTGTTCCACCATTTTCGGGATTCTTCTGCTATCCATTTCTTTATGGCTGTTTTAGCGATTGGTTTGGCTATCCCGCAGAACGGTTCTGGTCCTATCATGTGCCTAGACGAGCCTTCTCTGGCTATTTCGTCGACAATTTCATTACCTTGATAGCCTTCATGCCCAGGTACCCATGATAATGTCACTCTATGTTGACTTCCTATGTCATTCAGAGCATTGTGGCAATCCAGTACCAATTTCGATGTTATTTTGTTGGATTCCACGGCTTTTATGGTCGCTTGGCTGTCGGAGAAGATCGCAATTGTTGTTTTGTTGCAACTGTATCTTCTTTTTATTTCCTTTGCATACTGTTCTATTGCTGTTATTTCCGCTTGGAACACTGTCGCTAGTTTGCCCATGGAAATCGAAATTCTTGTTTTCGTCCTTGGTTCATACATTCCGGCTCCTACTCCTTCCCGTGTTTTTGAGCCGTCGGTGTATCAGATCACATTTGCCCTAATTGGGGGGCCATTTTTCCAATCATTCCTGTTTGGAATATGTGTCGAGTACTTTTTGACAAAGCTGTACTTGGCTATGGTGCTATCCGTGGGCAATCCCAGGATGTCATCTGCCTTGATTTCTTTGTTTAGCTTCTCTTGTTTGGTATTATGTCTACCTATAATCGGTTTTTGGCCTTGTGATAGCCTGTATGTGACGGAGCGTGCTTCGCCCTGTATGTATGTTTGGATTGGTGGTAGGTTTAGTAGGACTTCTAGAGCCGCAGTGGGCGTTGTGCTCATGGCTCCAGTGACGCACAGGCATGCTAGCCTTTGAACGCGACTTATTTGCCTTTTTGCCTCCGCCTGCATGGTTCTTGTCCACCATACTACTGAACCATACGCTATCATTGGTCTTACCACTGCTGTGTATAGCCACAGTGTCATTTTGGGATTTAGGCCCCAATTCTTTCCGCACATCCTTCTGCATCTTCCTAGCGCAACTGTGGCTCTAAGAGTTGCTTTTTGGATGTGTGGTTTCCAGGTAAGCCTCTGGTCAAATATGACTCCTAGATATTTTGCTTCCTTGGAAAAAGGTATTTCTTCTCCATTTATTGCCAGTGGTTTTAGTCTTGTAAGGGCTCGCCTTCTGGTAAATGGAATGATTATCGTCTTTTTTGGATTAACTGATAGCTGTTCATCTTTACACCAGTTCTCCACTATTTTGAGAGCTTTTTGGCTTCTCTCTGAGAGAGTACTGGCAATTCTGCCTCGTACTACAATCGTTAGGTCGTCTGCATATCCTAGACAGTAAAAGCCTTCTGCAGACAGTTTTTGTAATAAGTCGTCCACTAATATGGCCCATAGTAGTGGAGATAGAACTCCCCCCCTGGGGGCATCCTCTTCCCACCGCTGCCTTTGTGGATGTTTCTCCCAGAGTGGCTGAGATTGTCCTGTGCTTTAGACTAGTTTCTATACATTTGCGCAGTGCTGTTGGAGTCCCTCTCCTTTCCAACGCGCTTATGATAGAGTCTGTTGAGGCGTGATTGAAAGCCCTTTTTATGTCCAGGAATGTGGCTACGGCAATCTCCTTGTCCTCTAAGGACCTTGAAAGAAGCCTATTTAGGTCGTCCAGGGCTAGGTCTGTCGACTTTTCTGGTTGGTAAGCATATTGACGTTCACTTAGTGGGAACGCCTGTAGAGTATTATCCCTGATGTACCTATCTACTAGCCTTTCCAGGGTCTTGAGCATAAAAGAAGATAGGCTTATGGGTCTATATGACTTTGGTGTTCGGTCCAAGATTCTGGCAACTTTAGGCAGGTATAGGACCCTTACCTGTTGCCATAGACTAGGTACAACGCTCCAGGCTAGACACCCTCTAAATATTCTGCATAGGTGTGGTAATAAGATGTCCTGACCTTTTGCAGAAGTATGGGGTGTATTTCGTCTAGGCCTGGTGACTTAAATGGTTGGAATTGGTTTATGGCCGATCTAATCCTCGCAGGTGTTACTACCTCTTTAACTATTTCCCACTCCTGTCTACCTGGTCTTTGTGGCCTTGGCTTTGGCGGAAGGTCAGATGGGCCTGTTAATTGCATTGCTGTCGGAAAGTGTGCCTTTAGGAGCAGTGTTAAACATTCCTCAGCTGTTTTGGTGTACGTGTTGTCCACCTTTTTAAGGAGCTCGACATTGTTGTTTGTGTTTTCTTTTGCTAGGACTTTGTGAATTCGGGCGCATGCTGGGGTCTCATTTACCCTTTCGCAGAACCTTCTCCACGAATCCCGTTTGGCTTTTCGTATCTCTTTATTATACTCTGTTAGTTTTGACCTGTAAAGATCCTAGTCATTGGTTGCTTTGGCTTTATTAAATAGCCTTCTGACGGTTTCCCTCAGCGTTCCGAGTTTTCCGTTCCACCAGACTGTGCTATCTTTTTGTTTCCAGGTTTTAACTGGGCAATTGTCCTGATATGCCGTAGCTATTGCTTCGCTAATCAGCTGTACTGTGACTTCTAAATTTTCCGCGTCCTTAACCTTGGCTGTTACCCTTTGTAGACCTTTTTCGATGGATTTTGAATATCCTACCCAGTTTGTGTCACGGGGATTTCTAAACCGTATTGCTTTAGGGGAGGGGATTTTAAAATCAAAGCTAATATGCCTGTGATCAGAGCAGGATGGTTCATCTGATACCATCCAATTGTGGATCATGTCGCTCGCCCTGTTAGAACTTAAAGTCCCGTCAAGGACCTCCTGACGTATGCCATAGTAAGATCTGCATTTGAAAAATATGTTTCAATAACATTCGCGATAATTAGAATAATTAATTATATATTTGACATTTTTATCTGCGATACTTCGAGACTTTTGCGAGACTCTCTGGCGAGATTTAAGACGAGACTTTTTGAGAGTCTCGTCTTGTCTCGCAAGGAAAATTTAAAGTATCGGCTCGAGTCTCGTCTCGAAAGCAAGACGAGACGAGACGATATTCTCGCAAACGAGAATTTCGTTGGCATCACTACCCTCAAATTTTTCAGCGCTAGAGTGACCAAAATTAAACCCTTCCTCAAAAATATTTACGCCATTCCGATACTTCCCAATTTCAATAGGATTCGGAAACCCGTCAAACACTACATATTCAGATAATTTCATTAAAATTGTTTAACTTTTTCGACAATTATCGTGCATCAAACGAAAATTTTGAATAATCGCAGATTTGACGTAATAACTCGCAGATGGAAAATAGGAGCGCCAAAATTAATTGAGCGTAACGAGCCAAATCTCAAATTTCCACTCGCAACCCTTTTGTAGAAAAATTTGCTATAGCCAAGCGTCACTTATTACGCGTGAGGGCTCAGTGTCATTCCCTACCCAGAAAAAAAATTGCTAACCACGCCTAATCATTTCTCTCTCTCAATACCGACTCAGGAGTTATTGCTTTATCCGAATGAGCCTTTTAAGATCCTTTACACGAAGAGAGCCCTCGCTTCGCTCGCTATGGGGGCTCACGAAAAGGAAACTAACCAAGTGCTAACCCAAACTAACCCAAGACATACCCAAAACCAAGAAAAAAAAATGTTTAGACATAATCTTTAAAAAAATAATAAAAAAAGCAACGGGGTTTGAACCCGGGCCGTCCAGGTGAGACCCAATCATCCAAACCTCTCGACCACGAGAGCTCTTGTGGCGAATTGATTGCATCACGAAGGCATATTGTAGTACGAGATGGATCGACCAATAGGAGACGTCGATTTTTATATAGTGCTCTACTTGTGTAAAGGATCTTAAAAGGCTCCGCACATAGCCGTGCGCGACGAATGACAGCTCAGTCTTATTCAGAAAAAAGTTTGATGAATGCTGAATGATTCATATCAACTTGCTACGTTATTGATAGTTGTCTATGTTATTTGTGTTTATTGCATTTTTTATTATCATATTTTTCTCTTTCAATGTCACATATTATCACTATAATTTCCTCGAAATTATCACTACCAAGTCCTTTTAACATTGGCTTTTACATGCATTTTCAGTTATATCAATGAGACTTCTTCCAGTTTAAGTTTGCGTTTAAAATTGTTCATATTTTGACTAATGAGTTTATTAATGCCCTAGTTAATTTTAATTTAAATGTTTTGGAAGTTTGGGTTAATTCATCTAGGAAGAAAAAACACTAAAAATTTATAAAAAGCATTATTATAACAAAACAGAAATATAATAGTAAAAGGAAGGATATTATTAGGTGTGACAGCTGTTTTTTAACGTAAAAAAAATGAAAGGTCTAAAATAAATACGAAATCTGAAGAATTTGACGATAATTAAGTGAAACACGTTGCTCCGCCTCCTTTCTTCATGTTTTTTTCCTATTTATTTATGAATGATGATAAAAGCAATCTCACCCTAAGTTCTAAAAATGTGGAGAGCTCAAGCTAGTTATGGGTTAAGGTAACAAACATTTTACATCGACGAATCGATCCTTAAAATGTTCTAAAAAAATAACATTTTCTAATCCGATACTTATACTTTCGCACCTGCTGAATTCAAAAATCATCATCGTGTCCTATAGAAAAGGTTAGTTTTCGAAACATGACTTTTTTTTTAATTACTACGGTTTTTTACCTTTTTTCGTTCAACTTTGAGCGCCTATAGAAAACACAAAACACGCTTCAAGAACCTGTTAATTTACGGATATATAGAGTCATTTTTGCTCTATTAAACAGTGAAAAGCACAGATTTCTCTCATTTTTCGTTATGCTGCTGCTTCTTAGATGTGGGTTTCGCGCATGCGCATTTGCCCATTTGGTAACATTTTTGAATCACGATTTTAGGAAAGTCTGCAGTTTTGAACTTTTTCTTCAAGGAAATTAAGGGTTACACAGAGAGCAATAATTATTGGTGAAAACACGCAGAGAACTAAACTCCTCGGCATAAGAGATAGAATGATACTTTTCCATATAAGTAAATTAGGCAAGAAGGACTATGTACTAAGTGCTTAAGGTAATTTAATTTTAATTCTGTAAAAATCTTTAATATCCGTCTCGGTCACTGATGACTAATTAATCACCAACAAATACTATTTGTATTTGCTTAAAATATGATATATCGCTTAACAATGTTTACTTAAGTGCTGCAATAATTTTACATTTTGCTTTTAGCTATTATTTACCTTGCACCAATAATAATCGGCCCGTTACGCCACTTCCTCTCGCCAGGTGCCAATTTACGTTTATACTGTATTAATAATTATAGTAATTTGTTAAGTCCAGACAAGAGAAAGGATTTGCCGAGGAATTTAAAATTTAATAAAAGCTGGAGTATTAGGAAAATGATATATAGGCTATGGTTTATATCGTAAGTAACGAACAGGGCATTTTTTAAACGAAAGTAGTACTTAATCAATTATTATTATTATTATTGGACCATGAACTTTAAGAATAGCGCCATTGTTATGACTGAAAAAAATATACCGAAAGCCATACTTTTCAAATAGTAATATTCCATACGATTAATCCGGTTTAATGATTATCGATAATTTAATTAAATTACACGGAGTAGATAACTTTAAATACTTTCGTTTTCCTTTTATATTCTTAGAACCGTGTAACTCTTTTAGTCATAAAGTCCAATCTGTTGGACATCCATTTTCTGTAACATATCTTAGAAAAATAGACTGAGAATTTCATTCATAAACACGAAGTAAAAGCAATCTGGTATTGTTGGAATTATCAATAAATGGCAGCACTGCACAAAGTTTTTCCACATCGACACCAGTGGCGGGTATTGTTTGGAATAAAGTAAAAAATGTAGATATTTTTTTATGGGCTATGCCATTATATAAAGAATAAGGCTGATATTATTACATATTTGATTTATGGATGGATTATTGGATGTAATACGCGTAGTACCTCTATGAGCTTCTTACAAACTTTATTACTTACATTGCCTATAATGACCTTTAGATTAGAGGTTAAGGAAGCATATTAGTGTTTAGTTATCTTCTGGTAAGAAATGAAGCAGTTTCTTCATTGCGTCTCTGAATTGGTTACTATGAAAAGAATATAAGGGACTTATTCGTTTTTGATATTAGCACCAAATCATCATATATCTAGAATTTTGGGAAGCTTCTTGCAGTCTCATGCGCACTTGTGGGAGACTTTCATGAACTTTTTGGCACTGCAACTCGCGAATGCATTGAATTGTGTGGCCTATTACAGTCGTATGGCTTTACTCGGGTTATCCATGAAGCTACTAGGCAAAACAACTGCCTTGACAATGTGATTCTTAACCTTGACATTGTCTGCGCACCTGTCAGTATGCAGGAATTTTTGACCATCGAGGACAGCTCATGGAGATACCTATTCCTGGCTGGGCTAGTCGGGCATCCCGGTATAGGCGACTCAACTGCAGGCCGATTACAGGGGCTGGTAGGCTGTCCTTTTAACCATTGGCTGAGAGGATGTCTTGGGATTTTGTGCGTGACCCTAGCCGTAAGTCTGATGGAAAGTTTTCGCTGTTTGTTGATCTGCTATCGCGGGCGTTTGCATCGTCTTTCCCGATCAAAACGTACCGCAAAAAATCAACCAAAATCATACAATAAACTAGTTCAATGAGGACCTAAGATCTCAACGTGAAACTTTTCTTAGCAAACTCTATAGGCAGGATCCTTTAAATGAACTCAAAGCTTTGGTTAAGACAAACAAGATGCAATATGCATCTTGTTTCTGCAAAGAGAGCAGCAAACGATAATTTTATTTCTAACTCTCCAATTGCTACAAAATTCATGTGGCAGATCTTAAATCAATATAGGGGCATTTCAGGAATAAGTGGTATTGAGACAGACATCACGGCTGATCAGTTTAATGCCTTTTTTTGAATGTGGTGACAGATCTTTAAAATCAGATAGGGTCGTGTGCTATGGACCCGGTTGCAAATGTCCCCTTATTCCTCCATGACACCTTTTCAATGACCGAAGTAACTTTTAACGAAGTCAGGGACATATTGGACCAACTTAAAAATAAGAAAAGCCGGGATCCCTACAGTTTCAATGTTGAATTGATAAAAAGCATTAAGAATATTGTAATATCTCCACTAACCAATCTTATAAATCAATATATTCGAGAAAATGTTTTCCAACAGTTTTAAAGAGAGCAATAGTTGTCCCCATATACAAGAAGGGTGACGTTCAGTATACCTGAAATTATAGACCCACTGCCAGTATTTTCAAAGATTTTTGAGAAGAGTATGGCGATAATGATATCAAACTTTTTTGAATCAAATGGACTGTTCTCGTCTCGTCAGTTCGGTTTTCGTAGTGGTCTCGGTACTTCCTTGGGTATCCTGGACTTAGCTTCTCGGGTCTATGAGTCATTTGAAGAGGACAAATATATGTCAAGCAGATTTTGCGACATGAGTAAGGCTTATGATTGTTTTCCGCACGGAATCCTGCTTAAAAAATAGAGCGTTACAATTTTAACCGTAACAGTATTGACCTGATCCAGAGCTACCTTTATGACCGGTATCAGTGCAGGCAGCTGGTGTGGAGTCGGCAGAGAGGGGGGTGGGCTGTGGAGTTCCTCAGGGTTCGGTTCTTGGCCCCTATTCTTTATCATCTACATCAATGACTTGCCTCTGAGTGATCCGGAAGCCCGCTTCACCCTCTTTGTTGATGACACCACAGTTTTCTGTTGTGAAAAGGATTTGGGTCCGGTACTGTAGGCTTCGTGTGGAGCACTTTCGGGAGCTGAGCAATCGTTTGCGGTAAACCGTATTTTCCTTAATGCTTCTAAGACACAATCAATAGCCTTCTCAACCTGAGAGATTCCGGATGGCTACAGGGAATCTGACATACGGTTCCTGGGGGTGCACTCGACTCAGGATTGCGTTGGGTATCCACACGGTCGCCTTGTGTAAAAGGTTGGGTTCGAGTGGGTTCTTGCTGCGTGGTCTGTCGTAGTCTGTATCGCCCGAGATACTTAGGCTGGCCTACTGCTCTCTGATTCACTGCCGCATATTGCATATGCGGTAATAGCTTGGGGGTCATAGTTCGGGTGCGGCGGATGTCTTTCGCCTCCAGCGTAGGGCGGTTCGTATAGTTGCAGGTTTATCCTATAGGGCGGACTGCAGACATGCTTGCCAAAAATTAAAGATTCTTACACTTCCATCTTTATTTATCTACGAAAACTTGCTCTACTTAAGACGCAACCAAGATTTATACCCCGCCCACCAAGCTGTACACAATTATAACACTCGCCACCGGCAGGACCTAATTCTCGGTTATCAGCGTCTGGAGAGATGCAGGAGTGGTCCGGGTTGCCTGTCAATCCATTTTTATAATAACCTGCCACGTGATGTTAAAGAGCTCCCCTTTGATTCATTTAAGGGTTAGGCCAAGGTGTTTCTCACCAGTCACGCCTTCTACAGTCATCAGGAATACGTGTACTACAGATTTTAAATTGTTGTCTGTCTTTAAATTTCTATGTTAATGTCCTTTTTACCCAGTAATCTTGTTCAACATGTGAATTGTAATGTTAATGCTGTTTTTTCAACAGTATTTTTTATTAGTATATTATTTTTATACATAGATTTAAACTTCCTGTAGATTTTATAAATTGATTTTAGTGTCCTGTGCGACAGATTTCCTTCTGACTTGTGTAAACATTTATGTATTGACACCAATAAAGTATTGTATTGTATCACGGTATTGTATATAGAAGAAAGGGTGTACGAATAATCACTAGTTTTCTTTCAGGTGGTATAGGGTAACGCTGCGCAGCTGGATAGGGTTAGTTTTTTAAATTTATTTGGGTGTTCATTTTGTCCAAAATATCGCTATGACGAAATGCTGGAAGCTGGAACAGTTTTATCATATTAAAATCGATATAATCTAGCCTGGTCGGTGTGTTTACGGTGGCCAATATAAAGTCCAGAATATTTCCCGAATGAAAGTAGGTTCTGCGCCTCTGTTGATCACTACCAAAACAATGCCTCCCCTTCGATCTGTTAATGTTATTCCCCAATCCGGCGAGTTCGCGTTAAAATCTCCACAACTCACTATAACTTCTTTATTGCTGCCAACAATATATTCTCTAAGTTCATTTTTAAGCGCATTTTCCCCTAGTTCAATCCATGTAAAATTATAATAAAAGCAATAAATTTCACATTTACTAAAAATGAAATCATCGCGCAAATTAAATACTCATCACCATAGACAAATTCCGAAACAATTCGGCAAAACTTCGTCTCGATCTAACGACGGAGAAAGTGTGAGTAATGAACCTGCTTTCACTATAAAATAAGAATACGCGAAGTAACGCCCAAAGGCATCGAACTACTCGGGTGTATAAAATCGCATCAGATGGTATTTAAATAGTATAAAATAATTACGGAGGAGAGAGAGCAGACGCTACCGCCTTAAAATGTAGCCAAACAATAATGTGAAAATCATGGTCTAGATGACGTTAGGAAGTTGCCAACTTTTTACTTTTAATGCATAATGTATACTTTATATTTTCATTAAAGAGAAATGAAAATATTTTGAATGGATGTTCCGAGAACCTGACCACAAGTTTGCAAAATGTCAATTTTCCATTTTCGAGCCTTATGTAAAATATAGAAACTTATTGAAAAGCCATGCATAACTTCAAAAAACGACCATTTTTGATTCTACTTTCAAAGTATCGATTAAAACCAAGAGTCGTTAGACGAACTTAAACTTACAATGTACAGGGTCCGCCAACGAGGACTGAACAGGGCATTATTTTTGACTTTCTTTGTATTTTTGGAGGAGACGAAAATAGCAGTTCGATGTAACTTTTTTCGTAGAATTTTAAAATGTCGCTTAGAAAACAACTGAATCTCAAACAAAAGAGTTACGCAGTACATTCATGGAATACCCATTTTTTTATCTCATATTTCAAAAGCGAGCATTTACGTATGCTACGATATAAATTTTATTGATCAATATTAGCGCACTATTATATTTTTGTGTGAACAACTGTCATTGTCTCTTACTGTAGGTATTATGGAAACATTTAGTTAACAATAGGTAGGTACTAATATTACGTAACAGGTAACATTATTGACACAGAACAAAATAAATATGAAAAAGGAAAGTGCCCCCCATTTTTCTCGAAACAACATCTGTAGCATCTTTGGAGTCTCCACTTTTGTAGAAAAAAGTAACAATTTTTAATCGTTCCTCTAATGAATATTTCATTTTGTCAAAATTTAAAACTATCATGACAGTGAAAGATAATACAGGTAATTCTTACCTATAGATGATTTTTACCTATGTAATATGCCGTGAAAATTAAGGGTTAAATCGCTTTTTTTGTTGTAAAAGAACATATTTCCATAAAAGGAATCAATAAAATTTATATCGTAGCATACGTAAAAAAATGCTCGCCTTTGAAATATGAGATAAAAAAATGGGTATTCCATTTAAAAAAACAAGAATGTACGCCTCTTTTGTTTGAGGTTCAGTTGTTTTCTAAGCGACATTTTCAAATTCTACGAAAGAAGTTACATCGAACTGCTATTTTCGTTTCCTCCAAAAATACAAGGAAAGTCAAAAATAATGCCTTGTTCAGTCCTCGTTGGCGGACCCTGTACAAACTTCCCAGAAACACATTTTCGTCGATTTAAATTTTTTTCTATTTTTGGAACGAAGGTAAAAAAACCCATATCGACATATGGATTTTTTAATTTTTTTTTGCAAAAAATTGAATGTACTTTCGGACCCGCTAAATCAAAAAATGATCATTGCTTGCTCGGCAAACAGTTAGTTTTCGAAATATGGTTTTTTAAATAAAATTAATTACAGTTTTTTCCTAGAATTTGAGACCCTGTAAAAAGCTCAAATCATGTTAGAGCGGCTTGAATTCTTCATTATTTATAGAGTCATTCCTTCTCTCTCGAATATTTATCCTATTTAGTTAATTTTTAAAATTTGATTTTCTGAGGGTCTGCAGTTTTGAACGTTTTTTTTTCGCGATTTTTTGTGAATAACTGGAAATCCGTACCGACTAGAGAAAAACTAATATTTTCTCCATCTACGCTATCGACTTAGTTAGTAAACATGTTTTCGTCGATTTTAAAATTTTTACGATTTTTTGAAGGAAGGCAAAACCCCATGTTTACACATCGATTTTTTAAATTTTATGCGAAAATAGTTATTTATGCAACACGTGACCCTTTTTTTATGAATGGGAATATTGTCGCATGAGACGTAGGCGAATGCGACAATCCCATGAATAATAAAAGGGTACTTTACACATGAGTAGCATACAAAATTTCTTCTACTACCGAAAAATATATGAAAAAACAAAAATATTATTAAATTACTTTTCCCACTAGTGCGTAAAAGAAATAATTTTGCGCCCTAGTGCGTAATAGTATATTATGATATAAGTGTATAAGAGGGCCTTTAAAGCACGCGAGACATATTTCAAAACACGACGCGCAGCGGAGTGTTTTGTAAGTCGCAAGGGCTTTAGAGGCCTTTTATACACGTATATCATACGCTATTTTTTATTACGAATGCATCATATTCTCAAAAATGTTTTAAATATTAAACTTAAGGGATATATTGACGAATATATTAATCTGTCACATTTGACATGATCAAATGTTTCTATAGCAACCTTTAAAAAAGTAGGCGCATCATAAACATCATTTTATGCACGCTGCAGAGTGCGATAATCGTTGATTATGATGCATGCGTAATAAAAAATATATTATTTTACGCACAGCCCTAAATGTCAAAAAATATGTCAGATTTACTTTACGCACTAGTGCGTAAAATAACTTATTTTACGCACTGCGCATTAAAAAGGCCTATTTTACGAATCTTAGAGAGTGCGTAAAGTAAGTGTTTTACGCACGGTAGCAGAAAAAATACATTTTCTGCAACTATACCTGTACTTTCGGACCCGCTGAATCCAAAAATGATCATTGTTTGCTCGGCACACGATTAGTTTTAGAAATATGAATTTTTTTAATAAAATTAATTACAGTTTTTATCTAGAATTTAAGATCCTGTAAATAGCTCAAATCATGTTTATTGCGTTTGGAAAAATTGAAAGTTATTGAGAAACCATGTATATTCAAAAGTGTGATCATGTTAAAGATTATTTTGCATAAATTGCAATTGCCAAAATCTGAAATTGTCAGACGAATCAACCCGTGGGATATGCAAATTTTCGAGATAACCTCGTATTTTTTGCCCTGTCAACTGGCATGTGCGTTTAGAGAATAAAATTAGGCAATAAAATAACTTGTAAAACAGCTATTATAATAAAAAATTTTGGAGTATTTTCATATGTACTTATACCAAATTCTCCGAAGCAATGGGAAAATACCCGGACATATTTCAGGCGGTAATTAGCGCCATAGGAAGACGTGCGCCGTTCAACCTTGACAGAAACTATAGGAAGAAAGAGATTGTCATCTTCCCAGACAGTCAAGCAGCCAGCAAAGCACTGAGCTCACCAACAATCAGCTCAAGGATAGTATTTGATTTAGCGAATTCAGACATCATCAAGCTCAGGAATGTACGTCTTGTGCATACGGGCCTGGCTAGCCCGAGCTGCCCTAGCCGAAGCACTTCATGTTTTTACTAATCTTTGAAGTGCTTGTCTTTCCTATCGGTCACTTCGACCTTTTTCTTCCTAATTTGGAGTGGTAGGAAAACTTTTTCTCCGCCGAGACAGAACCACCCCATGTTCCACTGAATGGATTGGTTATAATCTTTCCAGAAGTTTCCAGTCGCGATTTTCCTCCTCCTTCCTTACACCTCTTAAAAATACTGATACTGATTATATAATGATGATAGATTCACCCCATACATTATATTCCGGAGGTAAAATATCCTCCCATTCGGATCTCCGGGTGGAGGGTGTACGGGGTGGATTCACATCGAAGAAAAACAACTTAAGAATTGACTTCAGCAACATCAGAGGTCTCAATGCCAACATTAATTCTGTCCTTCACCTTCTCCAGACAAAAAAATCTAGTATTTTGGGATTAACGAAAACCCAAGTCAGCTCGTCTACGCACATTGTCCATATGCTTTGCCCCAATTACGAACTTCACACCAAGTTCCGGTGTAAACGAGGTGTTAGCGCTTACGTCCGCAGTAACATCTCATGTCACCAAGAGGAGAGTTTGGAGTCGGCAAATTTTGATGGTCTTTGGCTCAAGCTGTCACTAAAGGATCCTACTAAATGTATCTGCATCCTTTATCTTTCTCCAAATGAACTCAATTATAAACAACTCTTCTCCTATCTCTCACTAACGTTCAACCAACGTCAAACCACCCACCCATATGCTGAAATAACATTCGTGGGGGACTTTAATGTTCGCAACATCCCTTGGCTAAAGTTTTCTTCCCGAACGGATGATATGGGCAGGGAAGCTGAGGCTTTTGCGATCACCTGCGGCCTGGGTCAACTTCTGGATGAGCCAACACGGATACCGTACCTTGGAAACTACCAGACTTATCTAGTGGATTTGTTTCTAACAACATCCCCAAACTCTTATAGGATAAACATTACATCACCACTGGGCAAGTCTGATCACAGGCTTTGTCCACCTGGCCAACTCCACCGTCCTCTAATGTGTTTCCTCGCAAAGTGTGGCATTATAAACGTGCAAACTGGAGTGAACTTCGCGACTTTTTCTTATAATTCCCTTGGAGGGACGTCTGTTTTAAATCCAGCGATACATCTGTAATTGCTGAATCCATTACAGAAGTCATTCTCATTGGGATGGAGACTTCAATCCCTTTCTCTAATAAACGTGCGACGCGCTTTCGGTATAATAGAAAATAATCACCTTTTTTTTTATAAGAAAAATTATGAAATAGATTAAACGATGTTGAAAGCTTGTGAATCTATGACGAGTTCCACCAAGAATATTAGCAGTAACCACCTACCGAAACCGACCAGATCTCCTTCACTTGAATAGGCACTTGGAGGAATCGAAACGAAAGTCCTGCAGCAAGGTGTTTCGTGTACGCGCAATTTGCCGGCAGCTCCGGAGAGAGGTTCTTTGGGCGCCACCGAATTGGTAACGGACCGAATTGGAAATCCCCGCGTTGTTCTCGGAACTTGCTACAAGACCTCCGTTCTTGATACCCCGCCGGTAATATTAGCTAAATGAGATTTCACTAAATAGGAAAAAGTCTACACGCGCAACTATTGTTTAGCCAAAT
>MU185456.1:87773-112657 GCA_016904865.1 Pissodes strobi | reverse complement strand
GATAATATTTAGCAAAATATAAACCATGATCCTAAGGCTTTTTGGGCCTACATTAATTCCAAAAAAGATGCTAGTCATATACCAAACAGGATGTTTCTTGATGGCATGTGTGACTCTGGAAGGTACATTTCGAATGCATTTATCAAACTTTTTAGTGAAGTCTGTTCAGCTTATTTCGGGTTTAATAACAATCTTGTTAAGAACATATATGCTGACCAGGTTTCTTTGTGTACACTCACGGACGGGGACATACTCGATGCTGTAAAGCAGATGAGGGTGGGAACAGCGGTCGGTCCAGCTGGCGTGCCTACTTATATTATCAAAGCTCTAATAGACGTTTTAAGATGTCCCCTAAGGCTTATTTTTAATCTCAGCTCAAGAACTTTTCCTGATTAATGGAAAAAAGTTAAAATAGGGTAGACTGGGGCAAGTGTGAACCCATCCATTTTTCTTGTCATATTTTTAATTTTGTCTCTAATATAGCAATTTTTTAAAAACTTCTCGTTCCGTGGTAAGTTAGCTTATTATGTATCCTTAACGTACCTGGGGTTGAAATTTACTTCCTAAATTGTAAGTAACGAAAATTCAAAAAAGAAAAAAAATTCGGGCTGAAATTTCACACTTGCCCGATTATCGGGAAAGTGTAAAAGTGGCGACTATTTGATACTGAAAGTAACGTTTCTCTTATGGAGGCAAGTGTAAAAGATCTAAATATATATGCTTGAATTTACATAAAATAATTGGCAATTAATTCTACAACCATAAACTTTTTATAAACTTTTATTGAGTCCCTGAAATACCATTTGGAAACTTTAGCCTTAACATTTTATAAAAAATCTACTAAATAACATTAGTTGTACTCCATAAGTGGAAAATAGTACAAACTAACTTAAAGTTAATATTCTCGATGCCAAAAACATAAATTTATGATTTACACTTGCCCCTCACTTGATTTTTTCTGGGGTAAGTGTGTAAACGCATGACGCAAAAAAAAATAACGCTTTGAATTAGCAAATCCTCAATACAATGTGATGTGATATACGTAAATAACAAGATATCACTAAAAAAAATTATAGTCTATCAAAAAAACCTACCTTTGTATGCCGACAATTGTTTACCCTGTGAACTTGACAACTGATAGAGCCACAATTTTCACTTACCCCACTTACACACTTGCCCCAGTCTACCCTATTTCCGGTCTTCAAAAAGGGTGATAAGAGTGATGTTAAGAATTACAGGCCGATTGCGATCCTTTCCTCATCGGCTAAAATCTTTGAATCCATAATTTGTAAAACCATTTATAATGCTGTGGCGCCCTTGGTTTCTGATTCTGTCCTTAAAAGGAGATCAACTGTCAGTAATCTGCTGGCTGTCGTGGGTGCCATATCGGGGTCTCTAATCAGCGGTAGTCAGGTTGATGTTATTTATGCAGACTTTGCAAAGGCCTTCAATGTGGTATTCCACGGTATACTACTTCAAAAGATGGAATGGCAGTTTGGTTTTCATCATAACATTGCATATAACTTATTTCAACCTACTTAAAAGGTTGAGATATCAAGAGATTATCAGGGGCTATTGCTCTGACCACTTCATGCCAACATCTGGCATTTCTCAAGGCTCCAACCTCGGCCCCTTGTGTTTTTCTTATTTATAAATGATATAACAACAGTAATTGATAATTTGTGTTCGAAAATGAAACTTTTTGCCGATGATTTAAAACTTTTGAGAAATTTCAACTCAAGATGATCGTAATGTTCTACAAAACCAGATAAATAAACTTACCACTTGGTCTATATTTAAATATGAACAAATGTAATATTCTAACATTTACACATAAAAAAGCACCTGTGGAGTTCGATTATACCATGCAAGAAACAATATTGGCTAGGGTTTGGAAAATAAAGGATTGGGGATAAATTTCGATAGCATGTTAACCTTTAATAAACGCGTTGAAAATATATGTACTAAGGCGTCTCAAACGTACGGTTTTTTAGTTCGTAACACAAGATTGTTTTATGATATAGGATGCATTAAAACTTTGTATATAATATTTGCGCGCTCTATACTGGAGTATGGTATCCAGGTTTGAAGCCCTTTTTATCAGTTTAATAAGTATAGCGTGCGAAAAATTCAAACGAAGGCTCTTCATTACATGTATTTTAAGGAAATCGGGACCTACGGTTTCTTTATATCTCGAGGTAGACTGTTGAATAAATTTCATTTAGCTTGTTTGGAGAAAAGAAGAGATATTGTGGACTTGCTATATTTGCGGAAAACCGTAAGAGGTGGTATTGATAATAGTGAATTTCTTGAATTATTGAATTTCAATGTACCAACATATAATACGAGACATGTTGTTACTTTTTATTTAAGTGAGGTTTCTCATACTTATTGTTTTCTTAATTCTCCAGCTTATAGAATGTGTAAGTTATATAATCATAAACTACCAGACTGCGATACTGTTACCATAACACATATAAACGCTTTATTTGCAAATCTGTAACAGTATACAAAATTTACATATTAGCAGTGTTAAGCTACTAAACTAACCCAGGCATGCCAAACAACAATTTTTACTAACACGTTTTATTTCGCCAATATTATTACAGCCACTCATATTTTCACCTTACACTTTCAAGCTTGGCCAGTACAGTCATCCTAATTAACTCACATCTATTTTTTTCTGTTACATAACTTCATGACTCCCTCTGCCGCCACTCGTCTTGCAGGGTTGTCACGTCCTCGCCTATTTCAGTCCCGCTCACCGAACTGTGCAGGCGAATGTCAAGATGCTCGCCAGCCAAAATATCCGGGCTCTCTCTAGACGCTATAATAAATCTATATATTTTTATTTGTGCCGCTTTTTCCATTTCCTCGCTTCTGTTTCATCGAGTCTCAAAACAATCCCGTTCTCAACCGGATAACGGCGCTAAAGAAGTTTTGAAATTGATGTCGCTTCTTCCGTTTCCTTTTCCGTTTCATCGAGCGTTTCCTCGTTTCCGTTTCATCGAGTCTCAAATCACACCCAACGGCGCTAAAGAAGTCTTCACTTCAAAATTTGTTGGTTTCATATAGTAGTAGCAGTAGTTAAATGAAATTGTTAATAAAGATGAGACAGGTAGAAGTTAAGGTCGAAGCCCAGTTTACCTTGATGAAAATGATATAAAACGTCAAATAGATTAAGAGGGTTAAGAAAGGCGTGCAATATTAGAAACTGCAGACAGTGGATGATGTTACAAAAATGAACGTGTAATCATATAACACGCTACTGACTTGAAACTTCTGTCTGTAACGAACGTTGCATTGATCCGCGCTCACGGTTCAAGCGATCTGCACTACTCACTTGACTACGTAGCGTTGCATTTTTCGCATAAAACGAACTTTATACAAAAATCCAAGCATAGTTCTGTGAAAAACAAGCTATAGCGAATTATTGAGATCTGTCCATCGATACTTTAATCCACAGTCTGTAGCTAATCGAACTATTATCATAAATATTTCATATCCGCACCGCCCGGAATTATAAATTCACATTTTCTCTCAAGATTACGAACAAAATTAAAATTTCAAAATATTACACACACGGGCATAAGAGGCGTCTTCAACCGAATAATTACCATACTAATGAGCGTACTCTTGAGGTGCCTAATATGTAAATAGGCCTGAAAAGTACTGTTAAGTTAGCATTACTTGATTATTCCGATATCGCTATAGATTGTTAATTACATTGTGTTATGTTATTAGACGATATGGGGGGCATCCTGCTAGATATTTGATTTGTTAGTTTCCGGGTCTCAGTTAAAAATCTTATGCTCGTGGATATTTTTGAAACGATTTTTTTTAATGATTTGATGAATATGCATGTTAACCTTAATCCTTTAACGGGCGAAATAGAAGGAACTCTATTATTTATTATTGTTTTTATAGAAATGAAGTAGGTATGGTACATATTTGTATCAGTGAACGTTCCCATAAACATTTAATTTAGGGTGAATGGTCGTATCGTATCTAGATGCATGTACCACATAATAAAGACCTTTCTAAACTATAAAAACAACAATGTATTTGAACTTTATATACCTTATTTATGTTAAACATTAAACATAGATACGTTTGTGTACCATAAATAGAAAATAGACAAGTAAATTTAAAAAATTATGCACAATAAATATTTATAGAATTCGGCGAAACGTAAAAAATTGACAGTAACATTTTAACGCCGGACTTTATATTCTAAGCAAAACCAAAGCATAGTTTCTAAAAATCATTTGGTTCATCCAAATTAAAATATTTTCTGCGTTCAATCTGCAAAAAATAAAAATACAAGTTATACGACGGCAAAATAGTATTTCTTCTTCTTCTTTTTCTTCTTCCTTGCCAGCTCTCATTTAGACATAGGCCTTTCCTAACATCTTCCACTCCCATCTGTTCTGAGCCACCTGATACCATCGATTCCCGCAATCTGTCTGATGTCGTCTATCCTTCGCAGGGGGGTCTACCCACACTCCTTTTCGTTGCCCTGGATCGTTACTGCATGATTCTTAGTGTCCATCTCCCATCCTTCTGTCTTGCGATGTGGCCCGTCCATTGCCATTTCAGTTCCGCGATGCTTTCCACTATGTCCTTAACGCCCGTGCTTCTGCGAATCTCTTCATTACTAATTTTATCTCTGAGAGATATTCCAAGCCTCGACCTCTCCATTCCTCTCGTAGCTTTTTCGCATTAACTTGTTTTAGAGCAACTATCTCAAATCCATAGGTAGATACTGGCGGGATACATGTATCATACACTTTTCGTTTTAAATTGATGAGAATTGTGTTGTCCCTCAGTATATGGGCCATTTTTCCAAATGCTGCCCAAGAGAATTGGGCGCGTCTCTTAACCTCACTTTCTCGGTTGTCTTTTCTAAGTTTGATGGTGTGGCCTAGGTAGTTGTATTCATCAACTACTTGGATAATAACGTTGTCTACGAGTATTTGAACATTTCCTGAGGTCATTATTTTTGTTTTTGAAGAATTCATTTTTAGACCAACTCTCCCTGACTCCTCATTGAATTCCTGGAGCATTTACTCGATCTCAGCTATATCTTCCGATATAAGCACAATGTCATTAGCAAATCTAAGATGGCTCAGGTATGATCCATCGATCTTGATTTCCTTTTTCCCCCACGGAAGGCTCTTAAAAACACCTTCCAGTGCGAGAGTGAACAGCTTCGGTGAAATTGTATCACCCTGTCTTACTCCACGTTTAAATTTAATATTATTTGTTTTCATTCCTTCGTCGATTTTTATATGGAACGATGCATTCTGATATATATTCCTGATGAGTGTTGTGTATCTGAAATCGATTCGAGCATTGTCCATGGACATGAGTATTTGCCATAATATCTCGATCGAATTGAATGCTTTCTGGAAATCAACAAAAGCCACATGGATTGGGATATTATACTCTGATGTTTTCTCTATCAGGGCTCGAATTATCTGTAAGTGGTTCATTTTTCCATACCCTTAGCGAACACCAGCCTGTTCTACAGGTTGGTCGAATTTAGGGGCCAATCGGTTAGTAATTATCCTTGTGAAGAGCTTGTATAGGTGTGGTAGTAAACTGATTGGTCTATACTTTTCTATATCGGCCGAGTCACCCATTTTAAAGAGTAAAATGACTTCTGCTTCTAGCCAGTATTCCGGTACTCGACCTTCCTGTAGGCATTTATTAAAGAGCGTTCTGATATATTGTTTTAGCATGTTCCCTCCTAATTTGAGCATTTCAGCCGTGATCCTGTCCTCTCCTAGGCACATACCATTCTTCATTTGCTTTAGTGCTGCCTCGATTTCCGTTATTGTAATACCAAGCATTTCTTCAAATCCGATGTTCGTTACTTGAGTCCTTATTCCTGGGTCTTCCCTTGTGGACGAGTATAGGATTGCATAAAAGTTCTCTATTACTCTAGCTACTTCTTTTTTGTCTGTTACCATCACGCCGTTTTTATCCTTTATTTTGATAAGTTGTGTTTTGCTCTTTGAGAGTTTTGATTTTAGTACCTTCATGCCGGCATTTTGTTCTATGGTGTTATTAATTATTTTTCTCTTGTGTGCTCTTAATGTCTTTCCTTATTTGTTTCTTGACCGTTTTGTTCAGTTCCTTGTATACGTCTATTTGCCGTGATGTATCTCTTCGTTGGTCCATGAGGTTTAGTGTTTGTGGGGTTAGTTTATTGTTGGCTGGCGTTCTTTTCGAGGAGCATATCTTTTTTACGCTTACCTGGATGGTTGTTTTTATGTTCTCTGCCATCTTGTCTATATTCAGCTCGTTGTATAAGTGGGTAGGCTGAAGTCGCCTTTCTATTTCTCTTTGGTACTTATTATTGTTCCTCTTCAACTCTTGCGTGGTTGGAAATCCGGGCGACTTCATTAGCTTGTCCTTTTCCTTGTGGATATCAAATTTAAAGTTTGCTCGAACGCATCTATGATCGCTGTCTGTGTGGATTTTATTCAGCACTAATACGTCATTGCATGGGGATCTGTAGTTTCAGGATATATAGTGTATTTGATTTTTAGTAGTATAGTACGGCGGTTAGTCAAACCAACCTTGCATTTTTGAGTAGAGCATTGGTATTTGGCACAGTGGTAGTATATACCCATACCTCACTTTTAAGAAGTGGAACCAAGTTTGCAACCACGGGGGAGCAGCGATATGGCGGATTGTATACCTGCCAGGGGCAAATTTGAAAAAATCACTAAACGAGCACACCCGAAAGTTTCTATGGGTAACTATCACTCACCAATATTAAGGGAGGTATTCTGGAACGTAATTGAACCATGTACCAGCCGCGTGGTGGTATGTTGCCTACCCCCTAGGCGCAGAAACTAATGAAATCGATTTTGTAGTGTTAAGCTAGGGATTTTTGTAAGTCACTCCATTTCCACAGACAAAATATAAATACTTCAGCTCCTAATGGACCCATACAGTCTTTTTAAAAAGGGAAAAAGTTCTTAAATCGGTATTCTCATAAATATATTAAACTCAAAACAGTTAACTTTAGGTTACCTCAGTTGTAAGCTGGACAGAAAATTATAAGATTAAGAAAAGCTGTATTTAATGCAAACAGACAGTTTAGCAACATCACTTAAAGCGTTTAGCATTAATTCCATGTAGTTATTAATGGATGATATTTTTCATTGTATTAGACGTAATCACAGAATGTAATAATACAAAATCTATTACGTCACAAATTTGAGCCATAAATATCAGACTTTGGCACTTGTATGACATTAATTAAGGTCCTTAGGGCACGGGCAGCTACGAAACTCATGGCAAAGTACTTTAGATTTAGCGCAGTTGCATTTCCCATTACATGACACGAGCGTTTCTGTACAACAAGCCTCTTGTGCTGTAGGCTTAGTTCTATAGACCAACATCCATCCTTCCAGGCCGGCTTTCCAGCCGCACACTGACGGTGATGGCAGGTGCGCTTCGTAAGAATCTTTAAAAATTTGGAGATCTAGGAAATCTTCGGTCGGAGGAATGCAGTGTAGGGGTTTTCCCTTAGCGAAGAGCGCCCGACGGCATTTGATGGGGCTTTCGTACTGCTTAACACTGTAAATTGCATTAAAAAAATAATAGAGATAAATTGTGGTAAAGCCGAGGTGCTACGTTTATTAGTATCTATAGATATGGATACTCCCGGGTCGTACATTGACGAATCGCTGTATACCAGGCTTTGCATCCTCTACCTCTCCTTGCATCAGCATCTCTAGGAAAGGGGCGACTTCAGCGTGCAGCTTTAAGACAATCAAGGCTGTCTTCTTTTCAATCTTGTAGAATCTGAGAGAGCATGGAATGCTGGAAGTACAGTAGATAATGCTGGCCCTGCTAAGAAATAATTAGTTAAATGATTTTATTGTTATAATTACCTAATGCCGATGAGATGTCGTGAATAGGTAGATACTTATGTTGCTTTCCAGTCCTTAAGTGAATCCATAACTCCTCAACCTCTTGTGGTTTAGCCCAGCATGATATTGCACACAACCACATCTGTATCTGATGTTCTAATCAGAACCTTTGTGTATTCATATTTTAGCATGTGAGCCAGATGCACAAACATGCGAGAGTCGGCTTCTTCATGGTTACATGGAGTAAGACTAGTTAGTGATATTAACATCTGCATGGTTTGACGTTATGGAGTTGTCAGATGTCGGGTCAGATGTAGACACAAGAATGGACTTATTTTTTGGTGTGTATAAGTAGATATGCTCCTAGCCAGAATGCGATACAGATCAGTTTTGTTTTCAGAATTCCGAAGGAAGGTCATATAGTTGCTGGCATTTTGGTATCTATCTCCAGCTGGGAACCGATTCCTCTTTTCTCGCAGGTCAGCGCCTTCAGGTTTTTCTTCTTTGATCAAAAATACTTATGTTAAACTCAAACAACGTATATTATGTGGATTAAAGGCTTGTAATTCAAAGTACTTACAAATCCCAAACTATATTCAATCGGGAACCGGTAGAACATTCCCTCGTTTCAATGAATGCCGGGGAACTGCCAGAGAAAATGAGGCAAAGACCCGGCTTCATCAAGTGCATAATTATTGCTCCTCCATCCAAAATCTTGGCTTCGACATTGGAACGTTCTGCTGCAGATTTACACGAGCAAAACCTCAACTTAGCTGTAGACCTCATATTACCATTTGTGCTTGAGAATGCTAGTGAAAATTCGTCGCTCTCGTGGCTGAAGAACTTGTCGAAATTAGCCGGGCGCTTTACTGATTGCAACGTACAATCTACTGAATAGATCATTTGTAGTTTTCAATGCTTCAATTTGGCTCTTTGCTCTTATTGTTGCCCTTTGGAACTGGAGAATTGCCAAAAATTACTTGCTTATTTCGTTTAATTGGCTCAAGGATTGACACAGTTCCTTGCTGAAGTCTCTCAATCACAAATTTTAAACACTGGTCCCACCCTAGAGTTTCCATAGTCATCACAGCCTGCTTAGAGCTTTTAGAGGAGCACTTACGATTATTCAAATTGAATAAATCGTCGATTTCCTCGGCGGAAGGATTTCCTAGTAAGACGAAATTACGTTAAAATAATAATAAATACATCGATTATTATGTTTTATTTATATGTACTTGCCTGCGCATTTATTAGTTTCTGCGCCCAGAGGGTAGGCAACCTGCCACCACGCGGATGGCAGTTATGTTCCAGAACACTTCCCGTATTATTTGTGAGTGATATTCACCCATAGAAAGGGTCGAGTGTGCTCGTTTAGCAGTATTCTCAAATTTGCGCCTGGCAGGTATGCAACCCGTTATACCGCTGCTCTCCCGTGATTACAAACTTGGTTCCACTTCTTAAAAGTTAGGTATGAGTATGCACTAACACTGGGCCAAATCTCAGTGCTCTACTAAAAAATGCAAGGTTGGACCCAATATCGATGATTAACCGCCGTACTAGTACCATCAGGGCTTCTCCAGGTCCATTTTTGCTTTATTGTTTTCTTGAAAAAGGTGTTCAGGCAGGCAGTACATTACCTCCTTTAATAGAAAATTTAGTAGCATATCACCTCTGTCATTTCGGTTACCCAAACCAAATTCCCCTATGTTTTTCGGGTCTCCTGAAATTTTATGTCATATTTTTGCATTAAAGTCAACAGTAACCACGACAAATTTCGAGTTTTCCATTTTGCGTGCTTTCAAAATATCCTCAAACACTTGCTCTGCATCTTCTCCTTCTGAAGAGCTTGTTGGAGCGTACGCATGAATTACATGTAGGTTATATCTTTTATTCAATTTTATGATGATATGTACAACGCGGTCAGATATAGCTTGGTACTTTGTCATTAGGTGTTTAATGTTTTTATTAATTAGGAAGAAGGTGACTTGAATCGGAGTTATTTTGGTACAAATTGTAGCCTGATTTAAGAATAGCAAGTTTTTCTCCTGGTAGGCGGGTTTCACATAGTCCTAGGCTGTGCCATTTAATATTTTCAAGTTCTTCTTCTAATTCGGCTATGTGTTCTTCTGTTCTCATTGTCAGGATGTTGTATGCGGCGATGCATAATGATTTCCTATTCCTAGCTTTACCTGAATTTTGCTCCGCCCCCTCAGAATCCTTAGGGCAGACTGTTGTCACAGAGTGAGATTGTGAACTCTGAGCTTAACTCACCTGGGGAATATTCTTTGACGTTTTAAAGCTCAGCATATGGTATAGAAATTTAAGATCTTAGGAAGATTTGGCAGTTAAAACGCCGCGTTTGCCATGCGTATTGGCGAGTGAGCTAGAGAATTACATTTCCGTAATTCTCATTTGAATGGTTATACCGCCATGACTCGGTCGCCAGAGCCTCGTCAGTTTTCCAGCAGGGTGCACCGGATGACGTCATCACGCGAGCAGGTGAGGTTGAAATTTGGGTTGGCATTTCGCTCTTTTCGCCATCACCCCTTACCAAAATAGTATATTACATTATAAGGATGAAAGCATTATTTTTAGGAGCATTTTTTGCAGCGCAACCGAGCGAATGCAAAATTGCGACCATTTTTAGTCCGTGTGGTATATATTAACCGACCAAATTAAAACTAATACATTTAGTTATTTAAATAATTTGGTAATAAATTTGAGTATTATGACAGCGATGGCATGGCAGGTAGGTAGTCACGAATAGATGGTGATTGTTGGCAAATATTGATTAGAAGGAGACATACATTTACAATTAAACATATAATTTCTTCAGTAGTTTTGAAAATTAATACTGAACTCGATTCAAATATACCTGGAGATATATTGGAAAGGGCATAAGCTGTATATCTAAATCTATTGCCACCTAAATATCGCTAAATATATGAACTTGCATAACGGCGATTAATGGATTGGTGCAAAGAAAAAAATATGCAAACGTATGAGGAGAGTCTTCTATTTAATAGTGTATTTCCATTGATTTATAGGAGTCTGTTGCGCTATTCAAAAGTGGCAACCTATGGGCGAAAAAACGGGTTTCAACGCATGTTCAAATCACCGGAACCGGTTCAAATAACTAAACTAAGTTGAGACTAAGTGAAACTAACTGAAAGTTGATTTGACGACTAACCCAAACTAACCAAATCCATTAAAATTCATTATAACGTATCATAGCCGGTTAAAATGACTAAAATAAGTTGATCCTAAGGCCCAGTGTCTTCAAGTATGGATAACTTTATTCTTTAAATATTTCCTATGACAACGATTGTTAATACAGTTGTAGCCATAGTAATTATTCTAGGAATAAAGTTATTCGGGCTTGAAGAAACTGGCACTAAGTAATACTAACCGAAATTTGATTAGCCGACTAACCAAATCTATTAAAATTGATTATAACGTATCGGAACCGACTCAAATAAGTAAAATAAGTTAGACTCGATAAAGAAGTATTCACTTCTATCACGTGTACTGTGTTACTCGCGACTTTTTCTCGCTGTATATTGCACTGTTCGATGATGATATTCGTGTTACTACAAGCATTTTATAATTTTAAAATTCTACAAGTCAATATGTTAGTAGTGTTTAAAATTGATGGCGTTTTGTGTTGACAATTGGAGTACTTTAGAGGTGGTCTGCTGCGTCCTTCTGCGTACTTGATTTCAATCTGTATTTTCGTTGAAAAAAAGTACAGATATGTTGTCAGCTTGAAACATTTTTCTCCTTACAAAAGTCAAAAAATTTCGACCCCGCCATGTAAGGGGTTTGGTTTGTTACTTGGATACATCGCTGTATATTTATCTTTTCCCTGAAGATTTGCGTTAGACAATGGTAAAGAAAATTATTTTATTGATGAGCGAAGCTTTTTTAATAAGCAAGTCGGATTATTTTGTAGAAATGTTATTAATACATCTTAAACCCAACTAAATTCATTCTTTTTGTTAGAACCATATAAATCAAACACCCAACACTTTGAATGCGTTCATCAACTTTTTTTGTGTGTGAAATTCTTCGTCTATCACGTTTGTTAAAATCACCTTCGGATGAAATGATCACCTTAAGAGAAAATTGTTTCGCTGATTCAGGAGTTACGTATTTCTTCGTCACTCATTTTTATTCTTTGAAGAATATTGGTAGTGCTTTTAATTTCTTCTATACAACCTCTATACGACGCGACGTTAAGTTTTTCAAATTCAAATATTTCGGTTACCACTTTTAGTTTGTAAAATATTGTTTTTAAAAATATTAAATAGCATACAAAATCCAAATATAACATGTCATGAGTCTTTCTTCTAGTTTTATTATCAACTGTTTTGTTAATCGATATATTTTCTAAGTCGGTAAAATAATTTCAAATGATATATTTATTGCTTGCAAGCTTTCCGCTCTAGCGGTCCACCGAGTCCTTAAAAGATTTTAAAAAGGCACTTTCCATTTGCTTGAGTTGCTATTTTAATATCTGGCAACTTTCTTGTACTATATGCAAAAACACAGGTTTCTTCCAATATGTTAAACATATCTCGGACTTACCTTGCAATTACCTTATGATCTATTAGTTTAGAAATTTTCTGCTGACATCCATTGAACCTTCAGGATATTGCTGATTTGGAAGTCTGTCTTTAAATTCTGTAAAAAAATTAAAATATCTTTGAGTTTGCTATTACTGGAAGTTTTTATTATTACCGATTTTGCCAACAACGCAAATTATAGCTATTCTATTTATTTCTTATGTAATAGTGTTGATATATAATACATCGATTTTTTTGTATATGAAATAATCGAATATTGAGACAGGATAACTATTGCCATGCGTGTTCCCTTTTTTTCTTTTTCTAAGGTGGCGGATTGTAAAATATTGGCACCAGTTATTGACAGGCTGAGGAGCAGTCTAAATAAAAACAAGATACAAATTAAAGCACCAAAATAACTAAATTGAATCCTATTATATTCAAGTTCAACAACTTTATTGTAATTACGGATAAATCCAGCAGGAATATTAAAAATTAAAGAATGAAAAATTTAAATTTCTTAAACCGAAGAAACCTTCATTTTGTTGTATTCATTTTGAATTTCTGGGGATCAAAAGTAAAATTGTCTGCCCGCATATTAATTGTCTAATCTTTGTAGTAGCATATTGATGTCATTTTGCAGTGCAACAATGTTTTCACATGATATGCGTTGATTGAAATTAATGATAAACGATTAAAATCTTCTAGTTCACGTGGCTTTGACAGATGACAAGAGATCTAAATACCTGATGATGTCTATCGATACCGGAAACTTGAAAAATTAAGAAGTTCATGTAGCTGCCAATAGCAGAATCTTCTAAATAACTTCTTAGATCAAGTGGATGGTCTTGTTGAAAACATTGCCTTGTGGTCGAGCTCTATTACTTGGCTTATGTTTAATTAATTTTGATAAAAAAAGCATTTTCCACGTACTACAACATAGTTTTATCTACAATACCGAAACAGAATTTTTGTACTCGGCGCGCGTCTCGTTAACCATGTTAGCTTGGTTATTATCATCCCCTGGTGATGCTGACAGGGTATTTGGATAAAACTGTGTTGCAGTGCATTTTGCCGAACGCTCCAAACTTCAACTTAGTATTTTCCACGTTGTTAAAGTCTACAGGGCACAGGCTAGTGAACCGGTTATGTATGACTGCTGTCGTTGATTGAAGAACAAATCAACGCTGCTGTCGATATCAAAAGCACCTTTTTTCTAATATAATACTTTTAAGTGTATAATGAGATAAATGTCGGTGCTGTTCCATTTATTTATACGAAAACATTCTTTATATAAACGTTTACTTTCAAAACTGTCAATTATATTATTGGTGCACACTCTAAATTAATATTAATGTCAATTTTATTTTCAAAGTATTCTAGTTTATAGATGAAATAGATTTTAGATAATAAACAAATTGATGTAATATATTTAAAAATGGAGATCATTAATTACTTACCTGTTATAGTTATTTATTGGAATTATAAATATGAATTTACTATAAATAAATTATTGAGAATAGCAATGGTTTAGGGCTAAAATGATTAATTTTTACTTGTTTTTAAATGATTTTACACATGTTCACTTTTCAGATAATCAGTTTGTGAGTCTTTCTTAACATCTTACCAACGGCCAAAATTACCAAAAATTTAACGGTGTGATGCCTGTACGAATAATAGTCCTCAAAATAAAAGTCATTTATCATACATAAAATAACCACTTTAAGATATTATTTATATCTGGACTAACCTATTTTTAATAATTTTTAAGACTGCATAAATGGCATTTTTTGACTTGATATCATTGAAAGAGTTATAACTATATTGGTCTGTATAAATATAAAAATACAAATGTTATCGACTTGAAATAATTATTAAATAGAGGCCATATCAGCTTTCGACAGGAGAACCGCGTCTATGGGAACATTACTGATGGCGTTACGGGTGTAATGGAACACGTCATTATGATAGATGGATTGTCATATTTGCTAGTTGATCAGTGAAATAAAAACCCAAGTTTTTCTCGTTTAAATCTAAAGAAATTTTAATTAGTCTTTAATAAAGCAGCGGTGGGATAGTCCCGTGTGATTTTCGTTGAGATTGGCACGATAGACCTCAAACTTTTAGTGAAAAGTGACAATAAACACTCTGTGAAGATTAGTGTTGCACACCAAAGTGGTTTAGCGAATTCTTTTGGCGAACAAACTGTATGTATATATAATTTTATAGTATAGTATAGTATAGGATCAGATTTTCAAGACTAATAAACGTTATTTGTCACTTTTGTCAGTGTCAGTGTTAAGTGAACAAAACAAAATGGAGTCAGACTCTAGTGTAAGTTCTACCGAAAACTATGACTATAAGCGTAGAAATAAAAAAAAACTGACAAGAGAGACAAAAGTAAAAATACATGTAAAGGGAAAAAGGCAAAGTCTACAAGCAAAAGGGCAAGTAATAAAACTTCACGTCCTTCTCGCAACGAAAGGTACACGCCGGAAATAATTATTGACGACAGTATCAATGAAATGGAGCAAAGTGCTCCACACATAACTGAGAAACGTGCTCAATACGTAACTGAGCAACGTGCTCAACATCTAAATGAGCAAAGTGCTCAACAAGAACATGAGCGACGAGCTCAGCATGTGAGTGAGCAAAGTGCTCATGAAGAAATACCACAGCGTGCACTTAGTAATGTCAGCGAATATTAACTACGATAAGAAGATCCACTCTCCGCGGCGGCACGTCAACGGTATGTCTCCTTCCCCGCGCGAAAACTAGCATGATACTGGCATGTGACCTTTGGACCTGGCGCACACTGGTCGAATTTCTAGGAAAGCTGGACATAATAAGGCTTACCAGAAATAAGACATGAAAGTTATTAAGTATTACACGTTTAATATATCGTGTTTTAGACAAATAATTATTGAATTTTTGGCTCATCATCTATATTTATATATAGGGTGTATCAATTATCACTAACGATAAAAATCATGTATAAAAATCATTTGTATGTTCTTAAACCGTTTTAAAAAATTATTTTGAAAATTAAGGGCTCCTTCGTTGTAAAAAAAAGATTTTAAATTTTTAATTCGATGATCCAAATTTTGTTTTTGCAACGGTTAATTCAGGAGTCTCACGAGCAAAATAAATGTTAAGCGGACGACAGAAACGCGCGTTGATTAGGGCCTGCAATTTTGCCATACAAGTATTTCAGTTATCGCTATTTTTAAAAATTAATCTAATAGAGTCCAGACTAGTAAAAAATTTAGAAGCATCAGTGCATCTGTTGTTCAAAAACACTTGCTTATATTCTGACTCTCCCAAGGTAATATCAAAGCCATATTTACAAATTAAAACTAAATTATAAATTTTAACTGCTGATTCAGCCAAAGTATTTATTACCTGTTTTTATAATAACATCAGTCTTGCATCAGCAACAATGACTCTCTCCAAATTTCAGCTTCAGTTTCACTTACTACAATATTATGGGATTAGGAGTGGGAGTCTAATGGATTATTCGATTCACTTTTAAGAAATAATTAATATTTCAGAAAATATCGATTAATCCATTATTCAGTTATTTGCTAAAATATTAAGCGTTTAATCGATTATTCAATTTCTTGCCCACCCGTACCGATGATTTTACAACAGATATAGCTTTTAAAATTCCAATTTAATAATGCGTTGCGTTAAGGGTAATTTAAATGACATAAAACCATTTGAAAATACTTTCAGTACAACATATGAAACAAAAAAACTGAGAAACGTAAGGGCTCAAACAAGACAGCAGCAGGGAAAACTGCGCACGTTACAAATTTAGCCAATAAGGGATCCTCATTTCGACGCGCCATTTTCTGATAATCTGGCTTCAGTTGTTGCATAATTAGGTATAACACCAACACATAACCTCAACGGAGTGTTAGCACGTTAGCAGTATAGTACATCAGTCTTTATCTTTTTATTATGTATTTGGGTAAAACTATATGATAAGAAGGATCACTCTCCGCGGCGGCATGTCAACGGTGTGTCTCCTTCCCCGCGCGAAAACTAGTAGAATATCGGCAGGCTATGATACAAATAAAACAATCATGTTGGCAGGCGACCTTTGATGCGGATCCTTTTGTCAGATTAATTTTCACGCGTAAATTCTATAGTCGAGTCAATATTCGATATAAGATAATATCGCTATTTTTTAGTTGTGTTGTATTACAAAATAGGAATGAAATATACAGTAAAAATATTGTGCAAAACCTTTAACCAATTTTAAAATCACCCAAAACGCCAAAATTTAATTACATATTAAAAGATGGGGTAAATTCGAGCAACATTTTCTTCTTGATGTCATTTGTCAGAATATTTGTATTCGGAAATATGGGAACTCATTAACACAAAATCAAAATCTTTTAAATATTAGTTATTACACACCTTGAGTATTGTTATCAATAATAACTAATTCAAAACGTTAACAGATTTTTGAAACAGCCAGTTGAATACAAACTTTATCAAAATATTTATTTGGTGTTAATAATAAAAAAAAAACCATAACGTAAGTTTGACAGGGCGCTGCAAACAATTCAGAAGATATCAATTGTATTTTTCCAAAGCCAACTAGAGTATTAGAGTGCTATAAATAATTTCGTCATAAATTTGATTAAATATACCGCAAACGAAAATATCGTTTATGGCCAGCTTTTATTTAAATTCAACCTGTGTGCGGCGAAGTTCGCCGATCGTTACCAGGCAACGAAGAAAATAAACGACGATTCTTTGGTAGCGTTCTCTGGCCATAGAGTGGGTCTTCTTGTCGTAGTTATTATTCGCTGCTTAAGGCAAGAAGAATCTTCACGATATAAGCCAGACCTACGACATAGATTGCATGCTCCAAGACCTACGATGTACCCTGTTGTTCCTGGCTCTTCAAGAATTCAATTGGGAAAAAGTTTCCCTAAACATGATCATAACGAACGTCGTTATGAGCCTATACGCAAGCGACAAAAACTTGAAAAAGATTTTATTAAATGTTTGAATTGCAATGAACAGGGGCACATTTCACCAGATTGCCCAAAAGCCAAAATTGAATGTTCAAACTGCAAACGTCTAGGACATACAATAGAAGATTGCAGAAAGTTAAAGAGGCTGGACATTACAAAACAATGTTATCGAAGGAACTTTTTCTTTAAATTACCGCTATTTTTTTGATTGTTTAATAAACAAAATGCCAACGCGAGCATACATCGATACTGGGTGCGGAGCGGTGCTACTCAAAGAAACGGTTGCCAAGGAAGCCGGTATCCATTTCAGTGCTAGCACATTAACTGTCTCAGGCTACGGCGGATCAAAGGTTTCCATTTTTGGCGAAGCTAATATCAACATAAAAGTAGACCTTGTAGAAACAAATGTTGACTGTTTGATTGTACCAGACGCTGCACAAATGATACCAGTCATCATTGGCCAAAATTTAATAAATCAGCCGGATATTTTGCTTATTTCAATGGGCAATAACGGTCGCCTTATTCCAAGAACGAAAGATATCTCTGATTTGTTGAATATTCCTGTGAGAAAAATTCCACTTTGAGCCAAGAAAGATTACGTAATCCCGCCACGAACTGTAGCAGTTATAGAAGTCACGTCTCATGAGCAAACTGCTGATGATGTTTATGTATTTGGCGGTCTGCGACCGATCCCGTCGAATGAATACTATATCGATGAATGTGTCATAAATGGCAAGGTAGGAGTTGTCACCTTAACAAATTTGCCGGCAACTAATTTACAGGTCAGTAAAGATAAAATTTTAGTCAGATCAGTTAACTGTTTTGAAGAGATTAATTTGAAACTTGATCCTTGTGTAATGTACACTGAAATAAATAAACAGGAAACGTTCCTGAATGATAAAGATATTTCTTTTAATGAAAATTTAACTTCAGAACAGATTACCGTTCTGATGAAATTGTTAAATAAATATAAATCATGTTTTGCACGTAATACTAAAGAATTGGGAAAAACTGATGTTTTGAAAATGAACATTAACTTGACTGATGACAAACCCGTTGTTTATATGCCGTATCGTTTATCCTACAGCGAACGAAAAGTTGTTAGGGACATTGTAATGTAAATGATTTATTAGAAAATGATATTTTTTATCCGATCGGACGAAAAACGACACCTTTCCGATGTGTTTTCTCACCGCAAAAGTCATGATTCCAGTAAATTGTATTCGTTGCTTGGCAACATGCAATAACTGTACAAGAATAGAAAATAACAGTCCGGGAATATAACATTCCCGTCCTAGGCCGGGAATGTAACATTTCTGTCATATTCAAACGCTTTGTTTGTCAGATCTGACGTCTATCAAAAGTAACATTTAGCTGTAGTTTCCGTAGTTACGTAATAAACTTCAAGCTCGCTCGATTCAAAACTTGATATTATGTTGAGTTTAAATTTAAAACACGTTTTTATTTACAGTAATATTTGGCTCTATTTATATAAGTACGTATTCTAATTAAGTTCGATCGGATAAAAAATAGAATGTGCAACTCGTAGGAAAAGCACATTCCTGGACTCCTGTGTTGCTGGCCTCGGCTGCGCCTCGTCTAGCAACTACCACAGTCGTCCAGGAATGTTTTGCTTTTCCTCCTAGTTACACAATATACTAATACGTGATTCAAATTCTCCTTATGCCAGTCCAAAACTGCTTGCCAAAAAGAAAAATGGTGAGCATAGGATGGTAGTAGATTATCGCTCTTTAAATGCAAAGACAATTAAGGACAGATCACCTCTACCACGCGTAGATAAATTTTTAGAAAAATTAAAAGATGCTTCATATTTTACAAGTTTGGATTTGGCAAGTGGATACCATTAAATTCAGATGGATCCTGAGTCAATTTCAAAAACGGCTTTTGTGACACCAGATGGGCATTATGAATATAATCGAATGCCTTTTGGTGTCGCAAATGGACCAGCAGTGTTTCAAAAAGCAATAAATAAAGTGTTGGGTAACTTAAGGTATGGAAATGCCTTGGCCTATATGGACGACGTACTTTTGCCAGCTTCAACTTTAATGAAGGTATTGCTAAACTCGAAAACGTTTTGAGGGTGATATCGGATGCTGGTTTTACTCTACGTTTGTCAAAATGTTACTTTTTCTGTCCAAAATAGAATATCTTGGACATGAAATTAGCCAACGTGGTATTGAGCCAGGAAAAAGGAATACAGAAGCTGTATCCAAATTTCCTGTACCAACGGACGTACACACAGTCAGGCAGTTTTTAGGGCTGTCCAGTTATTTTAGAAAATACGTTAAAAATTTTGCTACTATAGCTAGACCCTTGACTGCTTTAACGAAAAAGGGCGCAAAATTTGACTGGACAGAAAATCAACAAAATGCATTCGAAACATTAAAAATAAACTTGTTATCAAGATCCATTTTAGCTTTATACGACCCTGAATTATCTACAGAAGTTCACTGCGATGCCTCAAAGTGGGGTTGTTGGGGAAACACCCCAACACGTGTAGAAACTATCGTTTTTCACCGTATAGTTTGGTGAGAACACCCTGTATGTATGTAGAATGAATGAGCCATAATTAAGCTCAAACTAGATTTATTTCACCCCGGGTACAACCCAATTTGTACATTTAAATCAGCAAATGTCAAATTCTTTAATGCCCCTTAGTCCAACCCTAGACGGACGATCCCTTAGTTCGAACCTGTACAGCAGTGCTGTCAATATAAGAGATTACAATAGAGCCAACTTTCACTAGTAATGGAAAACATTTGTAATCGTTTTAAAGTCAATGTATTCTTGTCTCCGTCGGCCTTGTGAACAATCAGTCTGTCAAATAAAGAAAGAAAACAGCTTCTACTCTTGTAATCTCAAATGAATTCGGCAAAGCGCCAACCCCCCACTTCTTATTTGGTCTGGCGCCAAGAGGCAACCAGCTCGAGGACAAATTCAAGTCAGTGCGTAGCAAACACTCATTCGCGTAGGATCTGTCTAGTCACAGCTCTCCTAGTTTCCGCGCCAAAAACATCTGGCCCTGTCCTAGCTCTGTTTGAGGCATTTAATTAGTTTGAAAGTGTCTTACATCCACTAAAATGTACTAGATCAGTCCAGCTGCTCTCTAGCCTCACAGTTCAGTTAAGACGTTCGCTTAAATAGCAGTGAAACGTGCTGTTCTCCGGCCAAAGGTCAAATTCCTTTTTGGGCCAATTTCTCTTGTATGCACAAATATTAGAGAATATTTTCATCCCCGTTCCCGTTGGAAATTGGAATATAAAATGGCGGAAGGCAGACTGACATTCCTGGTCGAATTCCTGTAAAGCAAGGCAGGTAAAGCAGTCAAAGTGAAAAGGTATGCTGTGTGAAAGTTGCTAAGTTGGAGAACGAAGTATTAAAATAAGAAAGATAAAAACTAATTTTTAAATCAAACAATCAAGACTCTTCAGTAGACATTTCTAATTTTAAGAAACCTTTTGTAATTTTAGTTTTATACTTGAACGAATGATGAGTGATTGAAAGTTTTAATCTAAGCATTGTACATATATATTTTCTATTTAACATAGAAAACACTGTTTATTTATCTCCATTATATTTAAATGCAATTTACACCTGCATTATTAAATTATATTAATACCGAATACATGTTTCAATTTCTCTCACCACCCTATGTTATACTGTCCATTAAAAGTGGTTAATTAAAATACCACACCCTTCTTTATGGTTTTAAGCAATAATAACAGCAATTGTTTATCCCGACCAGGGGTATTGGCGGTATACTTTTACAAAAACAAAATGATGGTACCTTACATCCGTGTATGTATTTTTCAAAACAAACCACCAAAGAGGAACAACGGTATCATTCATATGAGCTCGAAACCCTTGCTGTTGTTTATTCCTTAAAACAATTTAGAGTTTAATTAATCGGAATATGTTTCAAAGTTGTAACGGATTGCAACGCTATAAGAACGACCCTGTGTAAAAGAGACTTAATACCTCGAATTGGGAGGTGGTGGCTTTCTATTCAAGAGTTTACTTTTGAAGTAGAGTACCGCCCAGGTATAAAAACGACTCACGTAGACGCCCTCAGCCGAAGTCCAATTCCTGACCCTTACCCCAGTGGTTCGACTATTGTTGCAAACATTGTTAATATCAATCACGAAGTTTGGGTATTAACAGTGCAACTTACTGATGAACGCTGTAAACATATTCTCGAAACTTTAAGTAAAGAACCCGAAGACACCGAAGATCAAAGCATACATAAGCAATATTGTCAAATAAATAATCGTTTATATAAAACAACAGAACAAGGAAAAAAATGGGTGGTTCCCAAAGCCGCACGTAGGCAAATCTTAATGCATTTTCACGACGGTGGTGGACATTTGGCATTAGATAAAACATTCAGTAATATTTCAAGGAATTGTTGGTTTCCAGGCATGCGTAGATATATAAAGAAATACATATCTTGCTGCTTAGACTGTCTTTACAACAAAGAACCAGGTAGACGTCGGCCTGGATTTCTTCATCCAATTGTTAAAGTAGCAGAACCATTCGACACAATTCATATTGACCATTTAGGTCCTTTCGTAAAATCACGAAGGAAAAATATGTACCTTATTGTTCTCGTTGACGCTTTCACAAAGTTTGTTTTTATGAAGGCATTACAATCGACAAAAACTAGACCTGTTCTTAATTTTTGGATGAAGTAATTTCCAATTTTGGTATACCAAGAAGACTTATAAGCGATCGTGGTTCTTGTTACACTGCAAAAAGGTTATTGCAAGAATCTCAATATTAAACATATACTCAACGCTACGGCCACGCCAAGGGCAAACGGGCAAGTAGAGCGATTTAACCGCACTATTTTAGCTTCCTTGTCAACTTCCACGAATGAAGAAGATCGATGGGACGAAGCGGTTCAGAAAATACGTTGGGGGTTAAATAGTAGTATCAACAGTACTACAAAAAAAATCCCCTTACGAACTACTTTTTGGTTACGCACCACGCGGTGTTACCAATGCGATCTTAGCAAATGAGGTAGTTCAGACAATGTACGATATAGTTATAACGAATACGAGAGGGTGTGTTAAACGATTAATAGACTTAAAACAAAGCCACGATAAGACTAGATACGACTCTAGACCATGCAAAGGAAAAGTTTTCAATTCTGGTGATCATATATTGGTTAGAAACGTTCAACCATCAAACCAGGGTCAAAGCAAAAAGCTTTTGCCTAAGTGCGCAGGACCTTATGTCATAACCAAGGTATTAGACAACGACAAATTTGTAATTGAAGATATTACAGGTTCTAGCAGATCACAAAGAAAATATAAAGGGATTGTTTCCTTAGATAAGTTGAAACCATACGTGGTGAATATAAGCTCAGAATCCGAAGACGATTCTGTTTGCTAGACAATCAAAGAAAAGGTGGAGAGAAAGGTGTGGGTTTTTGTATATTTTTTGTGTAATATATTATTTTTTTAATTATTTTTAGGTGTAATAAACACACAGAATAAGTTATATATAATGCTGGTTGATTCGCGTTAAATATCAGGATTATATATAAAAATCAAGACAATAATAAAAATTGTTTCTAACACTGAAAATATATAATGACCGCACATCTCGAGCCACATAAAGGGAAACGTTCCAATAAAAAAAAAGAGGGGGCCCTCCAGGTAATTAAAGTGACGAACGGGCGTAGTAAGTAAAAACTACAGCCACTATTTATAACGTTTTGAAATAAAAGACTAGTCGACACGATTTGTAGTTAAAAAAAAAGGGAAATAATAGACAGCTTTAGGATACACGATAAGTCCTGTTTGAGAAACCCACTAACGAAGTGGTAATGAAATATAACGGGTATTTAATTACCTTCAAAACTTTTCTAGTCCCAAAGCACACCTCAGTGGCGTGCACATAATGAAAGCACAAATGCATTGCCTACCCTGAAGTTTTGAAATTTTTTATATTTTCCCATTTAATTTTAATTCCGATAATATAAATTATAATTTTACTAATAAGTATAATCCAAATTTAAAAATCTTATCTTAAGCGCCAATTAATTATATGATTGAAAAACATCACATTCTAACACTCATATTACGCTACTTATATTAAACCGAATAATATTCTCCGACGCGACGGCAATCCGCTAAAAAGCATCTCATAACAAATCGAAGGCATGCATTTAGACCGTCATTACTGGATTCACTATGCAAACGAAAAGCAGTGCTTGAAAAAAGACAGCCAAATGGAACGATACATAAGAAGAAAAGAGAGAAAGCGGATGGGTCCACCGACCGACAAGCGGCGCAACGATAAGTGCCGGACAAAATGTGCTCTCTTATTAATATTTTGACACAGATTACTCCTACAATCTATGATTTTGATATACATTGTTTTGTTTTACGCTTTAGTGATTAGTTAGAAAGCGATTACCGGTTACATCATTACAGGGTTTGGTTAAGAAAGCTTTATTATTTAATAATATTTATCCTTAAATTAAATTACAGTACACGGGCTACCCTAAACTTACTAATATTTCAATATTTGTGTACTAACAATGCCATGGTTTTTTTTTTGTAAGAAACTGAAACCCCTTAAATCAACAGCGGCATTGGCGGGCCATAATTAATAATAATTTTAGATTCCCTTTTCCCTATGCCCTATTCTTGTGTGAGATTTGAATGCGCTTTTAATTTTTGTTTTGAAAGTTTAGTTAGTTTAGTACCTATACAAGGGGTTGTTGTTTTCTTTGTGGTTTAGTTTTGTTGGTTAAAAAGATTTTGTGAATAGTTTTAGTACTTTTTATTATAGAGTGCCAGTGCGACGACATTGTAAACTGTCTGGAAAAACGTATTAGCACTAAGCTCTTTACAAGTATGACATTTGCCGAAAAACAAAATGCTATTAAGATTGGTAGACCAGCCCGGACTTGAAAATCGTGCAGCAACAAAAGAAAACCTCGATATTTTAATAAAAAATCTATAACAATTATGTGGCTCTGCGGGTGTCGTCATAAAAATAAAATGTATTGTTGTCCATGCTTATTCTTTGGTAAAGAAGGAAATGTGTGGGGTAAACCTGGGTATATTGATTTTGAATTTTTCAAATGCGTCAAAAAACATGACCCATCCACTAACCATTTACAGAGCATTTTCTTTGCATAGTTTTGGCGAAACTCGAATCGAAAAGGCTGTATGCGTACATTTTTTGGAGGCTCAAACGTTTTAGGGCGTGGCACCTGGGCGTGCCCCCGGCGGCGCCTGCAGCGGGCTTACTCCTTGTGTGTCATTTTCTTTACATTGCCTACCCTCTGCTAATTGACACTGCACGCCACTGGCACACCTATCCTAAACTTGACCAAGACCAAAGAGGTCGCAAAACGGGCGTAGTAAGTAAAAACTACAGCCACTATTTATAACGTTTTG
>MU185456.1:62687-77773 GCA_016904865.1 Pissodes strobi | reverse complement strand
AACACCAAATTATATATATATATAAAACTTCATAAACAAATTAATTTACCAAATAACACCTTATTATCAAACTAAATACCAGTTACCCAGTAATTAAATATGGCATTATAATTGTCATCTTGTCAAAGTCAGTTTAAAGCCTGACAATCTGCAAGAGCTTTTTACTGTTTTATTGTATTTGCTAACCATTTTCATTTTTAGTTTTTTGCTTTTCTTGAAAACGGTATCCGAATAGATACCGAATCGACGAAACTAGGTACACATTTCATTAGGGTCACTAAACTTTCACTTGTGCAGTTTACATCCTTGAGCCGGGGCCGAAGTGGCTCTATAACAATGTGGAGCCAAAGGCAATCAATTCCAGGGTAAGAATGAATCCTCCACAACAATATAGAACATATTTACATATAAAGTATTTTTCGGATTAAACGGCCATATTTTTTTCATGACTTTTCAGACGAGGAGCCAAATGGCTCAAACATTTTGCGTTTTTATGCTAAATATACCTAGACTAAAGCTTTTTTCTTTAGTTATGTCGTTATTTTTGACGGTGAACCAATATTTTAAAGTTTCACGCCAGTTTCAATCAAATTATTATTATTTTTTTTATTACTACATGAGTTTCTATTGCAAATAACATAATAGTTTGAAATGTTTTGAGAGGCGCTCGAAAATTTTGTCATATAAACCCACTATTTTATTCAGTAAAGTCGATTGCGTTTTGGAATTTACCGACAAAAGGCGTTAAAATCGCATGGTAAATAACAAAAAAATAATAATGGCTTCCATAATTATTTTCCATCATGTCATTTATTTTTATGAAGTGTGAAATTGCATGAAGAGGCCGCTGCGAATAAAGTTTAACAGTTTAACGAAAGTTCCACATATCGGTGGAAAACACTTGGCTGCCACGAATCCGCGACTAGGCAGCACCAGTACCTAGGCTACTTTATAGTAACACATCATAGTAACTCTTTTAGTGGCAAAAACTACCCAAGATACTACCCGGCTACTCAAAATCTTTCCCCATTTTGGTCGCAGTTACTTAGTAGCTATAAATACACGACGTAGCCGCCGATGGTCACCACCCACTTTGTAGTGGCTTTGATAGTAGCAGTTACGTATCTGCCACCATAAATACTAGTTGGGCTAGCTCTCCTACTAAACGTTGTGCTATTGGTCAGAGTATGGTCAATGTTTATAACCCATGTTGTATGGCAGGAGTTGTTTGCCTTGGTGCTCACTCACTGGACCGTTGTCTTCCATCTTCAAGGGGTTATAATTTCGCAGCGCCATAACTTGATGCTCATTTTATAACTGACGTATTATTTGTGATAAGTGACAGGTACCACATTAAGTACCCTAGACTAACATTTTATTATCATATTTAGTAGTCAACCATAACGGGTATAAGGTAAATAAGGTTAACAAGTACTACTATTGACGAGCTTTTGATCACACGTAAAAGCAGATTTTTTTGGGAGTTTAGGTATTCTAAAGGTTTGGTCGTTGGTTTCACTTTAGTATGCACTAGGTTTGCTATGTTAAAGTTACATAAATGTAAATAGGGATAAATTAACGAAATTGAGACTACAAGGACTTTGTAAATATTTTAATTTTGAAGTATCAATATATGTATTAAAGAGTTTCTGTTGTAGAAAAAGAAGTATGAAAGAATCTTACGATCCCAAACTCTAAGGGGACTAGTAGGCCATTGATTATGTCATATATGTACAGTGTGTCCAAAAAAGTATGCAAGATATGGAAAACTTTTTTATTATTGGTTTCTCAGAAAATTTTATTCTTGATAAAAGTTGGTGCTTGCCCTAGAACAGTAAACGAGTATTTCAAATTTTCCGTACTGCTTTTAGTGCGGGCGCAAATGTCATTTTTCCGAAATCGCGTCAAGAGTAAAGTACCTTAATTTATAAAGATACAGCAAAATCTTGTAAGAAAAAGTTCTTCCAAATTAAAAAAGTAATCTAGATATCAACTTTTAATTTTCCTACTACCGTGCGTAAAATACACACTTTACGCACTCTCTAAGATTCGTAAAATAGGCCTTTTTAATGTGCAGTGCGTAAAGTAAGTTATTTAACGCACTAGTGCGTAAAGTAAATCTGATAAATTTTTTGACGTTTAGGACAGTGCGTAAAATAATTTATTTTACGCACTAGTGCGTAAAGTAATTTAATATTATTTTTGTTTTTTCATCTATTTTTCGGTAGTAGAAAAAAATTTGTATGCTACTCATGTGTAAAGTACCCTTTTTTATTCATGGGATTGTCGCATTCGCCTACGGTTCATGCGACAATATTCCCATTTGTAAAAAAAGAGTCACTTTACACACTTGTTGCATAAATAACTATTTTAATTGCGTAAAACAGTAATTTTTTCAATAAAATGCGAACATAAACAATATTCGTACAAGAGGGATGAAATGTAAAAAAAAACAGCAAGGTTCAAATGGTCATATCTCGGTCAATTTTCATGCAAAAAAATTGTTCCGCCCGCCATTTTAAAGGAAATTTTATCTATTTTTTTTTTATCTGAAGCAACCCCTATACCTATCTAAGCCCAAAAGTAAGATACAGGCGAAAAAGCAAAAAAAAAATTTTAAAATCGAAATTATCGCTTTTTTTTTCAAGTTTGTTTCGACTGTTTCGGCATAACATTTTTTTTCTAATATTAAAAAAATGCTACTCCGATGGGAAATTTGATTCTCTACAAAAAATGTCATATGAGATATATCGAAATTTTGGTTTGTTTACGACATATATTGAAAAAACCAAAAGGGGTGGTTTTTCACCCCTATCTTCAAGTTCCACTCTCTAATTTAATAGCACTCCGCGGTTTTTTCTTCATTTATAACCCATTGATCGATTCCTGTAATAAAAACCCGTGAACGTCTTAGTTCCTTATTGCCCAGTTTTTTAAGACATAATCAATGGCATATAGGTACTACGAAAGAACACAACGTAACTGGATGGGTCCGAAATAGGTTAGTATAAGCTGACGATCACGAGTCTGACTACCGACTTTCAGAAGGTAATACATAGACTGGGGGTCGGTATGTAAACATAAACATAAACATAAACATATTTATTAAATCCTTGGACTTAACAGGTAACAAGTATGCATCAAGTCAAAGTGTCGGCGCATTACTAATAATGGGCCGTAGTAGAGCTTATTGTTGTTGTTGTTGCAATTTTTTTGCAATTTTTTGTATCTTAAATGCACGAGTCAAGTGGGGTGAGCCGCCCCAAAAAATTAAACCATACTTTATATGGTTGTAAAAATGAGCATAATAATACGAATAAACAACATCTATTGAGGAAGTCTATTTCAAACGATAAATGGAATATGATGAGACAGCCAATTTCCTGCATAGTTGGTCGACGTGTGCATCCCAGCAAAGCCCACTATCCAGGTGAAGTCCCAAAAATTTTACACATGCCTCTTGGTGTATTGATTTACTATTAATTTTTATTAGTTATGATTCATTGAGGATGCGAGTTCTTGGAGCAAAACAGACAAAGTTAGTTTTACCGACGTTCAAACACAACCTGTTTCCATTGAACCAACCATAAAATCGTTGTAACAGCTACCCGAGTAGCTACTAAATAACTGCTATCGTCAGCAAACAAAGTTAAATTACTGTTATTACAAACATCCGGCAGATCGTTAATAAATAACAAGAACAAAAGAGGACCCAGGACGGATCCCTGGGGTACTCCACATGTTATGTTAAATTTTTCGGATTTAATTCCATCAATTTCAATAATCTGATGACGGTTACTCAGACAGTATTGCAACCACTCGTGAATCTTACCCCTCAAGCCGCACCCAGAGAGCTTTTCCAAAAGAAGAGCATGGTCAACCAGGTCAAAGGCCTTGCTGAGAACCATAAATAGACCAAGCATTTATTTTGATTATTTAAGTTTTCGTAGATATTATTTAAGAACTCAGAAATTGCGGAGTGTGTGGACCGGCCACTGCGAAAGTCATGCTGACAACCCCTAAGAATGTTAAAACGCTCCAGAAAATCCAGAATTTGGTCATACACAATTCGCTCCAACAACTTTGAAAGTACAGGTAAAATGGCTATTGGCCTATAACTTTCGAGGGCAGATGAATCGCCTTTTTTAAAAAGCGGAACTACCTTTGCTGTTTTCAAAGTATCAGGAAATATGCCACTCATGAACGACCAATTAATTAAATATGTCAATGGAAACAATATAGTGTGAGCAATTTTTTTTAACACATTTGAAGGAATGTTATACATTCCAAACGAAAAGAAACTTTTTAGTTTTTTGACTGTTGCCATGATTTCACATTCATTAACAGGCCGCAGAACCATTGTATTTGGTAGCAATCTATTCTGCGGAACGCCATCAACATTTGAAAATTTAGTTGACACATTTTTTGAAAGATCAACAAAGTACTGGTTAAAACAATTCACAATTTAATTTCCATCATTCAGCACAGCACCCCTTTCATTTTTAATACTAGAAATTAGATTTTTCGCCTTTTTATTATTATTGTTAATGTTATTGTTAATAATTCTCCATGCCGCCCTAGATTTATTATCCGATTCAAAAAATAATTTATTGTTATACATCTGCGTCGCTTTCTTAATAACATTGTTATAAATTTTTTTGTACATATTGTAGTAATTTTTATCATAATCACGCCCGGTCGCATTTTTTTTCCAAAACAAGTTTTTTAGTGTTTTTGATGATATTCTAATTTCCAATGTTATCCAGGGCGCTGGTTTACCCTGCTTGTCTTCTACTTTTTTTTAAAGGAAATGCTATATCGATGTAGTGCTGAAGATAGTTTAAAAATAAATCAAAACCCCGGTTCAAATCCTTCGCCTGGAGCACGCCCCACCAGGTTTCCCTGCCCATGTAGGCCTTAAAATTTTCAATGTTATTTTGGCTGTAGAATCTTTTGTAAATAATATTTTCAACTGAACTTTGTTTAGTGGGGAAATTCATTATCTGCGCAGAATGATCTGCAGTTCATCCATATGGAGCACGCTACATCCCTAGAATTATAATTTGTACATATATAGTCAATTAGTGTAGCTGATCTGACTGTAACGCGAGTGGGCTCATTCACAATGTTTTCCATTCCATAAGAACGTAAGATATCCTTTAAGTCGTTAACCGTACTTGAAGTCCCGAAAAAATCAATATTTAAGTCACCAGAGAGTATTATCTTATCGTTTATTGAGTGATACAAATCAGCAAGAAGATTATTCAGTTTTTCGAAGAAGATATTTAAATTGGTATTAGGTGCTCTATATCCATTCACAATATGAACAATATTATCCCCATGTTCGCCAATACTAACCCCACAGGCCTCAAACACACCATCAGAAGTAAATTTTTTAACCCTGCTCAAATTCTTGATATGAAAATTTAGCTTATTCATTACTCCACCGCCTCTTGCACCTTGCCTACAGTAATAACTACCTACTGCATAGTCACTTATTTTATACATTAAAACCTCTGTTTCTGTTAACCAATGTTCAGTTAAACAAGCTATTTTGATTTGCTTTGATTTCAAAATCAACTCAATATTATCAATTTTGTTTTTAAAACTTTGTATATTTTGGTGTCGAAAGTCGATCTTGGCTACTTTCCCTTTTTTATCAACTAATTGCTATTGGTCCATAACATAGTTTATTTTCTTTCTCTCTAAGTTTTTTTTCCTTTTATATACCGGGCACTCGATGTCAAACACAAAATGATTCACGTCATAATTCGAATTTTGAGAAGAGTTTGCGTCTATGCAATTTATACAGTTATTTATGTTTGTACTTACGCAGTCTTTGGTTACATGATCCTTCCCATCACAACGTAAGCATTTTTCCGCATCACTACAATCAGCGGCTCCGTGGCCGTATCTACCACATTTAAAACAACGATAAACAGGGACATATTCAAAAACGCGACACACTAAAAAACCTATACATATTTTACATCTGGATTCCATAATCGACCAAAATGTTTTTGGATCGCACTCGACGATAGCCATATAATTAGTTTTCATTTTCTTGACTACTATTATTTTTAGATACGTATCTTCATGCATTAGTGATTGATTTTGCTTCGGTATGTAATCCTCTATATCCTCTTTCTGAAGATCGTCTATGATATCCACTATCTTTAATCTAGGATATTTCTCTTCTGGCGATTTTATATCATATTTGCCCTTCAGCTTTTTATCTACAGAGTTCTTTAGTTTGTTTACCTCTTCCTTTGTGTTGCATCTCATTAATATCCCACCATCCTTAACTTCTTTCATTTGTAGTATCCCTATACCCAAGTCTGTAGGATTAACGGCATTTCGGATGGCTTCTTTAGCTTTTTTATTATCTTGCTTTGACTTAGGCTTGATGACTAGGACTTCTCCCTTGGATTCACTGCTTACTTCTGCATATGTTCTGGTAGAAGCCTCTTTTCTTTCTGGTGCCATTGTGAAGGAATTATTTTTTTCAGAAATTTTCTTCAGCTCTTCCTTTATGCTATCTTTGAATACATCAAATTCTTTTTTTAGGCTATCAGCAGACTTTGAAACTTCAATGCAACTACGACAGAACCATCGCAGGCCTGGTATACTCTTTATTATATCTAAGTTCTGCTTGCTTATTCAAACACACTCAGAGTGGAAATTAAGCTTGCATATGCCTTCACATTTAGAGATATTAGATTCATTTCGCCTAAACTTTTGGTTACATTTACCACAGTCGTCCGTCATGTCTAATGTTCCGGCCGAGACCGCATATAGCGTAGGTCTCCGACCATTCAAAGTCCTATTTGCTTTTTGTTACCAACAGGCAAATATACGCCGATTAATAACGATTTGAAACTATTTTATTACATGTGAATCACGATGAATTTAATGATTTAACGCCAGATTATAAACTAACCCGAACTAATACACTATTCTGCATTGGCAGTTTCAAATTTCACAAATTTTGACCACCTTATAGCACCGTTTTCGGGTTATTTCGATGAGCAAACAACAATATCGACCATTCACTGTAACGCATCTCGCCTGCAACTGCATATCAAGACAATATATCATCGTCTCCCATAGGAGTCGTCCATTTTTTAGTTGATTTGTCCAGTACACTGACTGAAAATGTTTCATTATATAACAGCGTATTCCAGGGCCTTCATGGATTAAGTGCCCCAATCAATGAGCTTTTGTAGCGCTACAAAACCTAACCGATTTCAGCACCCTGGTGCCGTCGTACTAGGATGTGTAAATATGCGAACGGAGAGGTGTGACGTAAATTCTAATTGATCGCCCTATCATAAAAATTTATAGAAATGTGGATTTCTCCTAACATGCAATATACAGCGTGTCCCAGAATAGGTGGCCGAATAGGACAAATGAACCAAAAATTTTTGAATTTCAGATCAGTATTTTGAGATTACGGTCTGCATGGTCTGAAACGAGAACTCACAAAATTTTACTCAAATTGGTGTCATACAGGGTCAGTTATAACAAAATTGGAAAAAATCGCCACTAATGAAGTACCTTTAATTTGGAAGATAGAGCAACGTGTTGTTAAGATACATTATTCAGAATTAAAGGGTATGCCATAATGTAAAGTTAAAATTGTTTTAATTATTCTTTTGGTAGTTGTTATCTGCAACAATCTTAAGGGGTATTTTAAATTAAAAATATTCATCAGATATGCAATTGAATTTTCTCTTAATGTTAGTTAATGCTTTTGTAGACAAGTTTGGCTTTGTGAACGTCAAAACAGCTCTTAAAAAACACGTGTAAAGTCATTGAGGTACAGGTATGCTTGGTGTGCGCTATAAGGTGTGTTGTATGCTTTCATGGCAAAAAGTTATACGATAATTTTTTCAGATACCATAGTTTAAATTAACGAGGAATAACTCCAGATAATGACATAAATTTTAACTCTGAACAATGTATCTTAATAACATTTTGCTCTAACTTCAAAATTAAAGGTACTTCATTAATGGCGATTTATTCCAATTTCGTTATAACCGACCCTGTATAACACCGATTTGAGTAAAATTTGGTGAATTGTCGTTTCAAATCATGCAGACCATAAACCCAAAATACTGATTTTAAAGTCAAACATTTTTGGTCCATTTGTCCTATTCGGCCACCTATCCTGGGACACACTGCATATAAGATAAGAAAGAATATACATTGAAATAACGGTTAGGATTTGTAATTCCTTGAATAAGTCCCTACACGAATGCAACAGAGGCTTGAAAAGCATTGTTCTTATGATACGTTTTGTAACGTTGTAATTGTACCTTAATATTATATCGCAATTTTCTCTGTGTATCCAATAAACTGTGGTATCGATTATCACAACATTATACTATTCCGAGCGGATTTTAGTACTCCGCCCCGCTTGACAGCAGGCGCCTTCCGAAGATGCGCATGAAAATAGGATATAGCGAGGGAAGTGAAGATTAACTGTTCTTCTCGTTTGGACTTCCGTCTATGAAGGTGCCTAATAGCGATTAAGTTTTCAACTGCTGGTTGATGATTGCCAGATAGCATTTTTTGTTAATATTACAAAGCATACTAACTCATATCTTTTGTTAGAGTACCGGCTATGCTGTTGCGAAACATCGTGTGCAGAGCGATGTGATAACCCTTTTATTTTAAAAGGTAGGTTCGACTCATGTGCTTCTAAGTAACAGGGTTATAAAAAATGCCATTTTTCACCAGGGTCTTTCCAAGGGACCACTGACTATTTGCTTGGGGCCTTTCTTATCTGGGTAGGAGCCTAGCCGTCTTCTCCGCTTGGACCAAACAGAGAGTTTAGTGTAGTCTGGTTATCCCTGGTACCTTGCCTAGATCTTCCAATTACCGAGGACAATACACATCGTTAAGTCTGGTAGGATCAATTTCAATTAATAATAAATCAGCACTGCTAATATCTTGAGCTTTGTTTTTGATTTATCGTGCTACTACCGTTAATTTTTCAAGTGAAAAACTAAATACTAAATACTACCGAGAAGCACCTACTGGAAATATTACTTCCAGAGATACAGAGTTTTAGTTTGCTGAACTTATTTAATGATTTTAATAAGAGACAGTCCTTTAATGTACTGTAATTTTTTACCGCCTCCTCCCTTGGTATTATCTAATACAATTAGGGCGGTTTTGTCATTTATATTAAGCTAATTATAACTATCTGTAACAAACCCATGGCAGAAATTTCATTTAACTTATTTAAACCTTATTATTGAACGTTTGGCCTTAATAGCGGTCAATTGAGCTCAATTTTCCGTTTATTTCTATATATTTATTCAGTAAATCCCTTTTAGTTTAGAATTTTGAAGACATTTTGGAAGTCTTCTATATTCCAGCTGCCAAGGGAATAACCTAAGCGTTGTTGTGATTGTTACATATTTAAGCAATAGTAAGTGGGTAATATTAAAATATTCTTTTAAATGTAACTCCTCTTTTTAATTGGCATTGAGGTAATTTATTGAGATTTTTATATAGTAAATAGTAATGTTAATTTATTCATCACAGACTTACTAAAGTACCATAACTAGTGTTACTTTTGATTTGAAATTTAATCACAGTGAGTTCCAGGCGTAAATCGTTCAATTGATACTTGATTGTTGTTAATTTCTAATGTTAAAGTGTCAAGATGAATCTTAATTAATATAGCAATTGATGACTTGTAATTTGAACATTAATAACCACTTGTGGCATATATAGGTCAGCTTAAGTGATATTCCATAAATTCTTGGTGTCTATTTTGGCAACTGTATTTAGGCTATAATTCAATCTCATTCTAATGTTTTTTACGCTTTTTCACAGGGTATTTTTTGTAAATTTTATCATCCGATTTTCAGACAGATAGAATTTCTACTAAATTTCGTACAGTAAAAATTTAGTGACGCCCGCCGTGACTGCCATAAACGTTAACCCACGCCTTTAAAAAGAATAACATCACAAACGACTGAGTGAGCTAGGCATATGAACTAGCTGAAAGCGCAATCGGCGAATAAGGTTGGTTACAGTTTCTGAAGAATCAGAACACTGCCAATCTGTAGTGAGCCACCTCAACATATAATGCAGTAATTCATTCTTGAATAAATGTGTGTCTAGTAGTATGTCCTAAGAATAACAATGGAAAAAAATTCTGAAGTTAAGCAAATCATAATTTTTTGATGCGAGATTCTTGCAAATGCACTAGGTGTGAGTCACCGATTTAAGCTGAGAATCCGAGTGTAACCCCAAAGATCTTGTCACTGGTTTTTGGTGGGCAGTCGTTATTTGGTGTAAACACAGAGGCAACAACACACTACTAACCCGAATGCAATTTGACAATCAACAAAATATCATGTCTAAAGCTTCATACTGACTAGGGCGAATTTCGCGGATTTTTGACAGGCCATTTTTATTTCGCACATTCGCATATTTTACCCATACTCATAAAAGCGAAATTCGTCTACGCGAAAACGCGGATAATCGCAAAAAAGTTAAAACCATTTCAACTATTTTGCGAATTTCTTCTGTCAGATGTTATTATTGTCATTTTTTCTAGGTTATTTTTTATGTTGATAATTTGATTTTTTTATTTTAATTAAAACAATAAATAATATTGGAATGTGAAAACCTAGATGGTGATACCCCAAGTAACATAAAGTACATTATAAAAAGGCCAATAAATAATAATTTCTGGTGTTTTGTAGATTTATTGTGACATTTGTAAGAAAATGGTTACAATTAGCTCCCTGTGCCAACATTTTCAGGTACAGGAGACTGAGAAGTTCAATTTATTTCTCTGGATTGCTTTTCCAATCTTTGGTTACACCTCCATCGCTACGCCTTCCTTGGGCTTCAATGTCGACCAAAATAAATTTGTATTTGTCATCACACAGTGCTAATAAGATAAGACTATGGGATTTTTTGTAGTTAAAAAATTGGGATCCTGCATTTGGTGGTGCCTAAAATAATAACAATTACTTGTACACAAATTATAAATAGGTTATCACAAAGCAATAATATTGCTTATACAAAGCTTATAGATCATTTCTTAACTTTGCAAAAAAATAATCTACCTGTATAGTAACATGTTTCCCATCTAGTGCTCCTAAGCAGTTAGGCATATTCCATGTGTGGAAAAATCCATGTGATATTTCTTTCCATTTTTCTTCAGTAGGTGGTTTTAAAACATCATCTTTTAGGTTATCCCAAATTGCTTTGCAACATTCATTGATTATACTAGATACTGTTGAAACCCCGATTCGAAAAGAATAAGATATACTACCTGTTGCTAAATATCTTAATGTTAAAGACAGTCTCTCAGTAGGGGAGATAGTTTCTCTGTAAAAATCATTTTTAGATATGGATGGACCTATTTTGCGTAAAAGCAAATCAAATTGGGTTGGAGTCATTCTCAAGTAATTAAAATATTTATTGGTATCAGTCAAGCGCATCTCCTTTAATAAATTGTAGAAATCTCCTTGGGCTTTTCTTTGCAGATATATGTCTCTTACCCATATTTTTTTCTAAGTCGCCTCTTGGCCGGTTTACGGTTTTTATGTTTATGAAACATATGAATACAAAAATTATAGAATATCTTTGTAAATATTTACGGTAAACATGAGCATTCATCATCACTTAAATTTTCTTTTTATACGTACAAACGGCTAAACCACAAAACATAAACAATTAATTCTAGGTTATGTTATCTCCCATCTTCCATGACCATGACAACCTACAACGTGACAAGTGACAAACAACATACAACATCGCAGAAAAGTTGAAATTTCCCGCCGCTAATATTTTTACATCTGGATTTGACACATTCTGTCGAAAATACGCGAAATTCGCCCTAGTCAGTATGAAGCTTAACAGTGTCAAATGCTCGGGGTAAATCGAAATTTAGACACACATCTAATTTTTTGTCTAAATTTGACATTACGCACTTCAACAGTTCGAACAATACATCTTCTTTAGAATAATGGACAAAAAAAACGAGAATTGTCAGCATCACTAGGTCTAATTGAAATATAGCTTCGAATCAATTGCACCATATTTATTCCTTCAATATCACCAGGTGTTACAAAAAATTATCGGGAAACATTTGTTTTTGTATGGGGTATTCGAATTCTAAAAACAGTCCCTTCATCATGCACATCTTCCATTCTTAAATTTTTAAGCTTCTCTGTCGTACAACATTTTGTTTAATTAACAACGTGCTTCGTAACATTGAGTAATAACTCCATAAACTTGAAGACTTTTTTGTCATTGATTGTTCTTTAAAATAGGCTAAAAGTACTTTTTCGTCTGCAACATTTCTAACACTTTTCTTGTGACACCAACTTTCATAACTGGCATAAGTTTTTTCGTATAGGTCTTTAGACTTTTCCGGCAATAATCCAGCAACTCCAGAGCTAGCTAATTCTTCAATGTCTGACGGTAAATTAGTCATTTCATTTATTTTACTATTAAAAAATTATTTTAAATGCCTAAACTTTTCAATAAATTTCACGTAATTCAACGTTGACAAATGTGGTTGGCAATGACAGACGAATACAAGCAAAAAATTTCACCTTAAGATTGTTACACACATTATTACCTCAGATACGGATACCTACTGAAATTAATAATATTCACATCACAAATCCAATAAGTGTTTTTATTAAGGAAATCGCCGGAATAAAAAATTTTGTATGAAATTCGGATCATAAACAATCATAATGGCACACGCCATGGTATCAGACGAGGCGTTACCATAATGTACCATAATGATCGTTATTATGATCCTTATAACATAAACATCTATTAAGTTGTCACAAAATACTCCAATATTTTGGAGAAAATCGAAAGCAGAGAAATGTCAGGATAATTATAGATCTGTTCAACTGACTCCTTTTTATGAATAAGTATAACGTCAGGCTGCTTTAATAAGGATGGGAATATGTCATCCTCGAACGATCTGTTAATCAGCACAGCCAGAAGACTTGCTTACTCTTGGGTCGCGTTACCGAATATATTAAGTATATTCGGTAACGTGACCCAATAGTAAGCACGGTCCATCATCGAACCCCTTGGATTTCTTTTTGAGAACTCTCTTGATAACAATGCAGCTCGATCACCACAATTCAGAAATAATCGTTATGGGAGATTTCAATGCCCACAACACCAATTGGCTCAAACATCACAACAAGACTGACAACGAAGGTAGAGAAGCTGAAGCGTTTGCCATCAGCTGCGGGTTTACTCAACTTGTAGACGAACCAACCCGAATCATAGAGAGGGGCGAATTCGCTGCCCTCCTGGATCTTTTTCTAACCACCAATTTTGTACACAATTACAGTTGGTCCGCCAGTAGGTACTTCCGACCACAAACTTACTACAACGGTTTGTGAATTGCCACTTCTACAGAAGGATCCACCATTGCATCGCAAAATCTGGCATTAAAATTCTGCAAACTGGGACAATCTAAGGGAGTTCTACCTAGATTTTCCTTGGCTCGACGTCTGTTTTGGCATTAACGACCCGTCAGTCTGCTGCGAAAAGATTACGCAAGTAATCTCCTCAGGAATTGAAGCATACATCTTAAATTCCATCAAGTTACCGGCAAGAGGAAAGCCCTGGATCGACAGAAGATGCGAAAGAGCTGTAGGTAGGAAATAACAAGCCTACAAGTACTCGCAGCAAAAGCAGACCGCTGAAAATCGCAATTATTTTGTCGAAGTGAGAAACGAATGCAAACGTGTGATCGACGAAACTACGGACACAATAAAAAGATCAGGAATAAACTTTTGCAATGCCCCAGTGGCTGCAGGAATATCTGGTCGATAGCAAAGGCAGTAAGTAATAACTGTACAAAAACGTCTCTCTCACCTTTGACAGAGACGAACTTGGCATTACGGCGACTGCAGCCAAAGAAAAACAGACATGCTCGTCAAAATGGTTTCATCGCACTCTACCTTATTCGTCCCTCGAGGCGAGGCTCTCCCCACCATATCGAACATCAACACTACCATGGCAGAAGTCAAGTTTCATCACCGTGATATTAGTAAAATCCTGGAGTTGACCCGGAATCGGGTTCACGGCAGATGTTTCCAGGATTTGACCCGCCTCATCCCGACCCTGACAACGCCTGTCAGACAGTCACGACAAACGGCAAGAGCGCCAGTTCGTCGTACATCTGGAAACACCTACAAGAACTCCCCCTAATTACAACCTACAACTATTCAAGAACCGTGTTAATCAACATCTTCGCACTCACAATTGCCATATTTTTATGTGGAAAATCGGGCCCTGTGTGCTTAGTGGATCAAAAATGCACAATTTCAAGTTTTGACGAGTGGAATATCTTTGGGAAAAATAATAACATTAGTTCGTACTAATTCTAAAAAATGTAAAATTCTAAAACGTACATTCAAAAAAAAATATGTTTTTCATCAGGATGCATGACAGTGTCAAAACTTCGCCCTGAATTATTCAGGATAAATATAGTACGGAAACTGGTCGACATACAAGGGGGTACGCGCCAGAGCTTTGGCCTTAAGATTGATAGCGTTTAAGGAGGCGTTAGTTTGAGATAACCCACCTCTGTAAAATACTATTTCATTGAACCTGATACATTCATTATTGAGACACCCTATATATGTATATATTTGGAGACACCCTTTATACATGTAAAAGATAAATCAAGTCGAGTTTTTGCGAGGTTTTTTGGAGGAGATATGTATATATTTTGAGACACCCTTTATACATGTAAAAGATAAATCAAGTCATAAATTGAAGTCGAGTTTTTGCGAGGTTTCTTTGGAGGAGATCCGAAAGGTATTGCTCGAGAACGAAAAATAGAGAGTCACAAGCCATCAGAGTGTACGGTTTAATTTGGTGAATTGTTTTGCTTCTGTGTTGCAATATGTCATTACAAGTCGGTAAAATGAAACTTATAATATTGTGATTAGCATAATTTGTACCATTATATATTTTATACTCATTGATAACTCATATTTGATGGCCTAACATGTGTATACATTTTCATATTGTTATTGACATAATTTGCATAAATATTTCTTGTA
>MU185456.1:48986-62677 GCA_016904865.1 Pissodes strobi | reverse complement strand
CGTCTGGTTAACTAACAAAAACCTCTTCAGTTTTAAATGTATTGTTAGAAGTGTGGAACTACGAATTGTGGTACGGGAGACAGTAATTTAATTAATTATAATACTAATAAATTATACAGCATAATTCGGTTTAGGAATTTAGATCGAGGGTTTCTCTGCCGTACTCTTTCCCCTCGTGAATTCCAGGCTGAGTCCGGCACGTTTTTCTTTAATAAATTAGGTGTATTAGGAATCTGTGGTTTAATTTACATGACGCACCTTTCCCTCAAGTTTCCCTAATTGTGTCTCGTTGACGCGCATAATGAGTGAGTAAAATTGTGCAAGATAATAACACAACGTAGGAATCGGTTCTTTTTTTAATCCATTTCTTTTTAATCTATTTTGACGATCAGTGGTAAAATAGAGGCAAAACACAATTTTACTTATCTGATTCAACTATTTTGAATCGACCCTTCGAGCCTTCTATGAAAGCTTGGTAGGAAGTTGTTATATTTTTATCCTGCCATATTTTGCCAACCGTGTATCTCTCGTTTACTCAAGTTTCGTTCAAATAATAGATATTTACATGGTTTCTCCGATATTGTCTTACTGCTCTTAAATATCGTCTTCTCCAACAAATAATTTATTTTTTTCCTCCAGAATTGATTTTTAACTCTGCAGTTTTTGTAACGGACATTCTTTTTTTTAGAACCCCCGACAGTGTTGTCTTGCCCATCGACAGAATATTTTTCCTCTTTTCGCATCTATGCCGTTATATTACAAAAGATGTTTTTTTTTTTCTCAAAATAAAATCAATGTATGATTCGTCTTACAGCAGTTTTTGTTTCATCGTTGATGTCAATTTCCTTTCATCTTGTTTTTTCTTCTTGGCGATTTCATTGAGCCACTTTGTTCTTCACATGATATTGTACATATTATTGACTCTTCGATGTCGGACACATTTCAACTATATTTGCAACACCGCTTGTTGGTTTTGATGTTTGAAGGCATTGTAGAGGTTAAGAATAACAACTTTTTCACAGATCATCTTCGTCTTTTCACAGCAACAAAATCAGAGGCACAAGCCATTTCACGAACAAATTGTTTCGCTTCTTACCAGAAGACAACTAAGCACTGATATACTTTTCTTAAGTCATTTACCCTCTAATATAAAAGTCATTATAGGCAGGTGTGTGAGCAATAATAATGTTTGTATGAAACGAAAAGCAGATACTGCACCTATGTACATATGTATTAGATACATTACTCATATTATGTATCTACCTATACCTTCAAAATATAGACAGGCACCTTGCTTTTACATACATATTTAAAATCATACATATATACTAGCCGGATAATTTGCCGATCTCAATAATTGGCAGCACCGCTGGTCTCAACACCCGCCAACTATCGAAAGTCTACTGTACTTTTCTTATGGAGCCGGCAACAGCGCAAACAAAACAACGATTAGTTTGCGAATGTCGATACTTAATGACTACCGTAATCAATAATTAGTATTATTTCCTTGCATTTTTCTGAAATCATAACAATGTATCTGCTTTTAAGTGCGTGAAACTTGTACCTAATATTTCGTTGTCTATATAGGTATACAATTTCTATTGTTAGGAGTAATTTTAAATACGTAAAATTATATATTTTGGACTTAAGGACCTGTTGCATAAGTTTTTGTTCGTGATTAATTGTATGTTTTCTTCTCGTTTTTGGTTAGTTTTGTGATATCTGATATTTAGTGTAATTATGCCTCAAAAGTGTTGTATTCCTGGCTGTAATAGAAACTATAAAAATGGGCATAAAGTTCATGTTTCCGGTTTTTCGAAGGACGCAAGTTTACGTTTACGACAAAAATGGCTAAAAGCTATAACCCGAGATAACTTTGAGCCCACAAAAAACACGAAATTATGTGAAGCTCATTTTCCTGAAGGTAGTATAATAAAAAGTACAACAATTCTAGATTCAAGCAGTGGTAAGTTTTTACAATAGATTTACTAAAACCACGGCTAAAAGAAAACTGTATACCATCTATTTTTTTCAATTGCCCTAGTTATTTATCAAAAAATGTCAAAATACGGCCAAGTAAAGATGAAAAGCTCAAAAATATTAATGAGTTGAATTTGTCAAAAGCCCTTGAAATAAGCAGGGCAATTTCAAACAGACCCTCTTGAAGATAGATTTGGTAAACACAGGCAAATGGCAGATGGTCATTGTCATATTTCTGTGCGACAGTTATATGAGCCAGAGAAAAGACTTAGAATTCAATCTGTATTAACACTTAAGTCTCGCAGTTTTGGCCCTATTAATGTTAATAAGTGCTATGAGCTACCTGATTATGACCAAGATGAAAATTGCTCGTAACAAGACTTTTCTCAAATTATAACTTTATTGTCTCAAATTTTAATAAATGATACATATTTAGGTGGTTATTGTTGCTATATTACGTTAAAAAAATATAAAGTGACAGCTGTAAACAAAAATTGGTCTATGACGAGCAATTCATTGTTGAGAACAATTTTAATCTCATTAATAAATTAAATCGTGGAGCACTTTCATATTCCCAAGGACAAGTAATAAATGTTGTATCTGTGACTTATATAATCTTTAATATATTAATAAATGAATTTGAGGGCATATTTCTAGAAACTAAAAGATCGTCCATGCTTCACTTAATTTTGGAATATTGTGTTGAACAAAAACATGTCTCACAATTCGATGGATGCGTTAATCATAATGGAAAAGACGTTTTAAAAATAATTCTCAAAAGTATTTTCAATACCCTCTGAAAATATTATTGGTCTAAAATTTGCGACCATTTAAAAAAAAATTAAAAAAGAAAACTCGATACATTAACGATGTAGACCATATTATACATACAATTTTTTTCAGTAGCATAAAAAATTTATTATGCATACATACATATCATGAATTTTGGCGCAGGCGTAGGGGAGTTGGGAGCTTGCATTTAATACTACACCTAGTATTAAACCAAAACTCAAACGTAACTTTTGGGATTTGTCAAGAAGCCTACCATATAGCTTTATAATAAGTTAACTATTGATAGTTTTCATAAATATTAGTGTATATTATATCCCCTTATGTGTAAAATTGCACGGCACTAAGGCCTTATTATTAAGTGTGCATTGGTTAGAGTAGTCCAGGTTCCTTAGGGATTAGGTATGGATGATTATCATTATTGTGCCTTCTCTTTTAAGTAATGTGCAAGTATGTACTTGAAAAATAAATACAAATATGAATATGAACAGAATTGGAATAATTAACCCTTTTTATAAGAGATGGCAATATTAAATTTTAGAAATTACAGAAGCTCTCTAGCATTTGTAAAATATAAATTGCAGAATTTATTCCGACTAAAGTCTTATAATTAAATTTTAAAATTCACGTTTGAGTAATTACTCATGACATCCTTGTTGAAGTTATGTTATGCAGAAGAGGTAGTAGACTGTCAATTTTTTTCAACTATTTAAACAAAATAGGATATGCATTTGTATTATATCGTTTTTCAGCGAATAACTCCTAGAACCACTGGGCATTTTTTCATAAAAAAAAATCTTAAAAACAACTTGTAATCGTTGTACCCGGTAACTCTATTGCAATTAGTGGCCATCTAAGGAAACTTTGGCTTGGCTCTTCATTTTTTCCGTTTAATTGTCGTATGTGATTGGAATAAACCATTTTACAACCGGCTCGTGCGTACGCTACAGCTCCTCGGCTGGCACTATTGGTACTTTATAAAGACCCGTAACGCATACTAAACGGGTTTTTAGGGCTTCCAGGAAATATTTCGACAATAATTATTCTTGCAATTAGACCAGGGAATGGCGACCATCAATCAGTTTGCTTACTTGGGCGAGGCATCAAACGGTATGGCATATATTCGAGACATTTTGTAACTTGGCTGAAGTATTTTCGATTGATGTTTATAGAAAAGACCGCTGTCATCAATTTAACGTAGTGTAATTATCATATATTATTCTATTACATTATGTATTTTATGGATTAATATATTTATTTTTTCTTCAAAATATAACTGGCCCTGGAAGCTGTTATAAAATTACGTTTCCATAATTTATTATCAGTACCTATACCTACTATATATACTAAACCATCAGTTACAGCGTACTAGTACTGTGGTCATGTGACTCAATCATAAACGTATTATTTCGAGTAGAGATTTAAAATTGAATAGGTTTGACCCTCCGAGAACTTATGGGTAATATAAAAAAAAATAGCAGCTACACAATAAAAAAATCGTTCCTATGGAAAGACGTGAACCGCGAAAGGCGCTGCTTCGTATATTATTTAATGTTTTTCTACTGAGGAATAATAGTGATACTCAATGATGTTTTGCGAAGCTACTATTAATGACCTTTGGAACAACCTTTGTTTAACCGAGATTAGATACATACAAGATTAAATTTGTTCTTTATAGGTCTAAGCGATGGAGGGCTATCAAAGGTTTACTAATCATTGCGTGCTATTATTTTCTTTTCTTGATAAATATTATAGGTATTCAAAAACATGAAACAGGGTGAAGTAAATACTTACCACGATTAATAATCCACTTCTTGCAAATTTACTCATATTTGTAAAGACAACCAAATAATGGAGGCTTCACTCATGCGTAATGAACCATTTTGTATGGAGTAAAATATTTACAAACCGGTACTTATATAAGCTCTAAACTATATAAATATTTAGTCACATATATGTCTAATCAATAAAAGAAGGCTGCCCTTTTCAACTTGTGACCCGTGTTTAACTAAGTACTCTACATATTCTAAATTTAGAAGAAAAATTGATTAAGAACATTATCTAGCTTTTATTTTGACTGTATGTAATCCCGGATTTTTAAAATGAAATTATCATGATGAAACTATTTCCATATCTCAAATATTGTTGAACGGTTTTGTTGATGGGACATTACGAAATTGCGATCCAAATAAAAAACTTTATAAGACGTATTGCTATGGTTTTTATTTAGGTCGTTTTAAAATATGTTTTTCGTATTTATTTTAAGCATTTCTGATTACTCAAATTAACAATCGAATCTTCTTTATTCGCTTTATATCAAAAATTAAAGTTTTTCAGCACTAAGATTTTTCTGAATAGCAAACATTTTTAGATCTCAAAAATACTTTTTCATCAAATATAGAATTTTTCATCTTGTCCTGTAAACACCAAACCTGAGTTGGGAACTTTCTATCCATCCAAAGATGTTTAAATATAGGCGAATGTCTTTCTATGCAAAGTTATATTGTGTGTCCACTGAGTGTATAATTCTCTAAAATCTAGTAAAGCCCAAATTTCTTGGTTATCTGCAAGAGTATAGGCAAGCAGGAATACCTATAGGATAGTAAATTCGCGCCTTCATTGCAATTGGTGGTTCTATATTTGCAATACTCTATTCCCATTGGTCGCTAGACATTATAACATAAACAACCTACATATTCTTTTTAGTTCTAGAGAGTTCTGTAGTTCCGTAAGTGTAATGATTGGAGAAGTTGTTAATAAATCGTATGAAATTATTTCGTATTCGTTTAAATTATTATAACTTCGTCCTAGTTATAAAACATGGTGTCAGGTTATTAGTGCTTCTTGTTGGCATGCTAGTGAAAAAGTCCAAGAACAAGTTTTTAGGAGAAAAGTTGAAAAACCTGCTAGAAATGGAGAGTTTGTTCAAAACCTCAGAGCCCGTTGTGTTAGATGGCAATGTAGGCGACAACCGGAATAGTATATTTCATTACCAGTCCAGAAAGTAAGCTTTTCCGGTGCGCGCACGACAGTTTCTGGTGTGAGGCGTAGCACAGGAAAAGCTGTTTCTGGACGTGTAATGAACGATATTTTTCATAATACCTCTCTGAATTCAAGACATAAACATAAAATTATTATAATTTTACGTATCCAAAATCATGTCATAATACATTTTGTATTCAAATGAAAGCAAACGTCAAACTTGCAAGACAGGTATTTATCCAATATTCATCAAGCGTTGCTATGGAAATGTGTTTGTATGCTTTGTTGTAATTGAATAGGCAGCTAATTTTGAAGTATTTGTGAAAAGTGATGTCAGAATAAATAAAATAATTTTACTTAAAATTAGACTATTGACGCTAAAATGTACTAGATTAATCTTGTAGACTGCATCGCTGTATAATTTTAACCCAATTTATTCTACTTTATGCTTATTCTGTGACTAAATAACTGCAAATTTAGCACTTAAAATCAGGGAGCGGGAAAACTTTTCCCGTTCCCTAATTAGGGACCGAGAAAATTTTTCCCGTGCCCGGACCGAAAAGACTTACTTTCTTTGCTCTACAGAGACGTCGAAAATGATAGTTTTCAGAGAGGTATTATGAAAAAGATTTTCCCAAAACTTCGACGTGTTTTTGCAAACATCCGGATTATCTGAAAAACCGGAGGAGACCCAAGTAGCTGTGTTTCTTAACTGATGATGGCCTTGAGCTATTTAATCCGTTTACGTTGACGGCTAATGAGAAGAAGAATAAGTAACTGAAAGATATAAAGAAACATTTTCAAGATGACTGTGCACCGAAAGAAAACGTTATTGTTTAGTGTTTCAAGTTTAACAGCCAAGCAGTACAAACTGCTTGACAGTTTCCTAACGGAATTAAGAAAAGCACTAAAAACGACTGGATACAAAGAACAGGATGACATGATCAGAATAGAATAGTAATGGGAATTTTGGCCAAACAAATACAAGAGAGATGATTGAGCGAGTCACAGCTAACTTTGATAAATAAAAGCTATTGATATGTGCACAGCTACAGAAATTAGTACGACGCAGTTGAGAGTTTTGCAAAATGAGGTGAGTGGATCGTGACGAGAAAACAGTAACGCAAAAGTCAGTGTATGGGGTCGAGAAAGAGCGAGAATCGCGAGCTAGTGAGAGTGAGAGTGAAAACGATAGTAGGAGCTTATATGAATTCTCTGCGATTAGTCAATTCAATTACAGAATCTCGATAGAAAGAGGAGAAAAATACACAGTTTTGAGTACGTATGAGAATGAGATGGAGATGAACTGGAAACAGATGGTATGGCTAAATGATGCAGGTCAGATAGAATTTAAGTTAGATATGGGAGCACAGGTTGGTGTTTTGCCTTTGCATATCTTAAGAAAATTGCAGCTTGAAGATAAACTGAAATAAACGAAAATAGCTCTTGTGTCATATGGTTGTGAAAGTTTCTGAATTAATCCGCAAGGTGAGGTTAGTTTGTCTTGCAAGGTCAATAATAATGAGTCGCTAGTTGATTTTGTTGTAGTTGATGCGCCAGACCAATTACCCTTGCGTGGGCTGACCGCTTGTCTAAAATTGATGTTGATCAAAGGACTATTAGTCAGAGTCCAAATGTTAATTTTAGTCTATTGATGATGTTTATTGGGGTAGGTCAGTTCCCATCTGAACATCATATAACATTAAAAAAAGACGCAGCACCACATGTTCAGCCGCCCAGATGGATACTTAGAGCGTTGTTTGACAGATTAAAATTAAAATTAGAACAACTTGACGATCAAGGTAATATAAAAAAACTGGAAAAAACTACTGAGAGGCCGAATCCTTTGGTAATAAAAAAAAATGGTGACCTGAGGGCTTGCCTTGATCCAACGGGAACATTTTTAATCCCTATCGCTGAAGAAATTGCTGTTAAGTTGTGCAATAAATAATATTTCCAGTTCTGGACATGAAGGATGGGTTAGTTAGTAATGTTAGGAATGACACCAAAAACGTAAAAGTAATAACGGTTACCAAAAGATAATGAACGAAAATACACAACGAATTTTTGTTATAAATAAGCTTCGTTCCAAGTTAAATTAGATGAGCAGAGTTCAGATTATACTGCTTTTGGGATGCCATTTGGTCGCATTAAATTTTTAAGCTTGCCTTTGGCAGTAGCTCAGTCGAGGAAGTGTTCCAACGCAAGAACTATGAGATATTTGGAGATTTAGACGGCGTAGGGTAATATTTTGATGATTTGATGGTGGTAGGCGAAAATGAGACCGAACATGACCGAAACTTACAGTTAGTTCTTGAACGTGCTCTCAAGTATCACATAAAATTCAAGAGTTCAAAAATTCAATTCAAATGTAAGTCTGTAAAATTCAAAGGACAAATCTACTCAAAAAATGGCATTGAACCAAACAAAGCATATTATGTTCAAGCGATTCTTGAGATGCCACAGGTTCAGAATAAAAATGATCTTTTGAGAATTTTAGGCATGCCCAAGTATTTGGGTAAATTTGTTCCTAATATGTCAAAAATTACACCTCCGTTGCGAGATTTAACGAAAATAGACTTTTCTTGGGGATGGGAGGAAGTTCATTAACAATCGAGTTAACAATCGTTGTGACAATTAGAGCATTTGTTGACTTCAGCACCCGTACGAAAATATGTTGACTCTAGTAAACCAATTGAGATTGAGACTGACGCCTTAAAGGATGTCTTAGGTGCGTGCTTGTTGCAAGAGGATCACCCTATCGCGTTTGCGTCACGAAGCTTTACTACTACAGAGAAATAATTTGTTCAAATCGAGAAGAAAATGATGGCACTAGTGTTTGCTATACAAAAATTTCATTTTTTTAATCTGCGGCTTAAAAATTAAAGTAAATTCACATCATAAGCCCCTTAAAACGATAATGAAAAAAGATATGGCCACAATAACATCGCGGATACAAAGAATGAAGTTAAGATTATTAAATTATGATTTAGTGGTGACCTAAAAACCCGGCAAATATCTCTATTAGCAGACATTTTATCGCTAGCATTTTTGTCAGATAAAGACTTAAAATCACATTATTACAATATTAAAGACATTTTGACATATTCGGAAGTTACTTCTATTTAATGAAAAACTTGTGATGCCTTCCACTTTACGCGTAAATATGCTGAACCTTTTACGTGAGGGACATATTGGCATAGAAGCTCGTTCCAATGTCAGTAATTTTGAATTTTCTGTAACAATTCGCGGTTAAAATGGTTAAATATCCAAAAACAATTAATTTATTTTCTTACATTCGCAAACTTCAATATAATCTAGCACACCAATGGAATTCTTTTTAACGTAATTGATTTGTCTACGCTACTGGACTACGGGCATACAAGTATTTATGGTTGCCGGTATCTTGAATTTAATAAATAAATAAATAAATAAATAAATAAGTGTTTATTTCCAACGGTCACCCACTTACAGGAAATGTAGAAAAAAATAATACAATCAATAAATGAAATATACATGCATAATATAGAATTAAAAAAAGTAATAAATTAAAGTAATACTAATGATATAGGTTTCAAGTTTAGAGTTTAGACTGATTTAAAACAAAACAAACAAAAAAATCCTCATATATCCCTATACCACATAATCAAACATCAAATAGCTAGTATTAGATAAGTACATAACTACCCAACACACTTGAAAGACCTACTCAAATAAGGTAAGAAAAAAAAACCAACTTATCGATTACACACCCTCAGGACAGAAGACAGCGAGTCAACAAAAAGGTCTATATTATGATTACACAGGGTATTAAATAAGTCACATATGTAGAAAATCGGAGCTCTCTTGAAAATATTATTCAGTGCCCTGTTACAGAGAAAGGTGCGAAAGTTTCTGGAGTTTATCCTTGGGACAATATACCAAATTTGATTTACAAGAGTAATGCAGTCGATTTTATTGTTTACCAGGTTGTACAAAAAAGTTATAGCTGCAGCCACACGACGGTCGACTAAGGTTCTCATATGAAACCGTGCTAGCATAAGATTTTGACTAGTACCTCTAGCTGGATAGACGCCATCATGTTTACAGATTAAATACTTCAGAAACTTGCGTTGTATCGATTCAACGGTATTGATTTCGGTTTCATATAATGGATGCCATATAAGTGACGCATATTCGAGTCTTGAGCGTACAAAAGAATAATATAATAACAGTACTACCCCACTATCATTAAAATTGCGACAGTTTCTAATAATGAAACCCAAAGACCTGGATGATGACAGTACTATGTTCTGAATGTGGCTTTTAAAATTAAAATGTTCATCAAACGTCACACCCAAGTCTTTGATTTCATGGCATCTTGTCAAAGGCAAATTCTGAATTTGGTAATCAAACCGAACAGAGGCTTTATTTCTACAATAGGATACTATGAAACATTTTGAGACATTGAGAAAAAGTCTGTTATTTTGACACCAGCCATTGATACTATTCAATTCTCTTTGAAGAAGTTGACAGTCAGTTATATGTTTAATTTTCGTGTAAATTTTCAGATCGTCGGCAAAGAGCAATTTAGAACAAGAGGTGTTTGATGCAAGATCGTTGATAAACAGTATGAATAATAAAGGTCCCAAGTTTGCTCCCTGAGGAACTCCTGATCTCACTATATATTGAGAAGAGCAAAAGCCGTCGATTTCCACAAATTGCCGACGCCCGATGAGGTACGAGGAACACAAATTTAATAGACCCATGGAACAGCCCAAATAATCTAATTTTTTTAGTAAAATGTTGATATCTACCTGATCAAACGCCTTCTGAAAATCCATGTAAAGGACATCCACTTGACCTCTAGTGTTAAGCGTTTGACACACATACTCAGAAAGACAACTTAAGTTTGTAACACATGATCTCCGTTCCATAAATCCGTGCTGATCGATAGAGATGAAAGACTTTACTTGTCCGTATAGTTGTTTATGAATACAAATTTCAAAGAGCTTGGAAAAATTGCATAAAATAGATATGGGTCTATAATTTCGAAGTTTCGATTTATCACCCTTCTTAAAGATTGGAATGACTCGTGCTATCTTCCAGCAAGAAGGGAATATACCTGTATGTATACACAGGTTAAAAATATAAGTCAATCGTTTCGCCAATGCTGCAATACAATCTTTCACTAAGAAGCTCGGAATAAAGTCGGTACCGCAAGTCAATTTGTTTTTAAGTCTCTTTGAAGCTTCGACAATATCAGATTCCTGGACAAAACTCAAAGACAAATTACCCCGACCATACTGTAATGTAGACGGGGCAAAGTTGCCAGCATCAGAGTCAATGTAAACATCCTGAAAAAAATTGGCGAAAGCATCAACTATTGATTGCGGGTTTGAAAACTCATCAGTACCAGCCCTTAAAATACCCTGTATTCTAGAGTCGCCCTTTTTCATTTGAATGTACTTCCAAAACTCAGAACTATCTCTGCAAATATTCGTTTCAATGTTACGTAAATAATTATTGAAAGCTATATTTTGTAAACTTTTAAGAGAACTTCGAATGTTTTTGAATTTTTCGTAATAGTAGATTGTTTTATGTTTTTTATAGTTTTTGTGGGCTGATTCTTTAGTTTTAATTAATTGTATAATATCCGAGGTAAACCAGGGTGGATACCGACGTTTACGGCTTAATTTTAAAGGTACAGCGGTCTGAAACATACTATCAAGAGATCTATATAAGTTTTCGCAAGCTTCGTTGACATCTAAACAATCGAATAATCTTTCCCAGTCTGCATTCAATATGGAATCATATAATAAGGGAAAATTGGCTTTGCGGAAATTGAATGACTTGGGAGCATTTCTGCACAGTTTAAATGTTGGTGATTTTTCTACGTTTAAGTTATTAACATATACGAGTAAAGGAGGATGATATGAATCAACCTTTGAAATAGGTATGTCTGATTTGAAGATTTCACAATTGACATTTGAAATTACAAGATCCAAGGTTCGTCCAGTACAATTCTTGACGTTGTTTAGTTGCTTTAGATCTAAAATATTTAAAAAAGAGTTAATAAGTGTGCATTTAATGTCAAGTTCACTACTACCAAACAGAGGGACGTTGAAATCACCCAAAACAATCAACTTCTGGTTCAAAACAGCATCATGCAGACATAGTGCTTCAATAAAATGTTCCAGATATTCATAGGATAAAGACGGAATAATATAAATTATAATTACAGTAATGCGACAGTGACAGTTAATACTTAGCCTAGATCCTACGATATCTATTAATGCAAAATGTTGATTTATATGGGAAAAATCAATAGGTACAACCTTGAATTCCTCCTTAATTGCCAACAGTACACCTCCACCCTTTCTGACATTGTGAGACTCGAAGTTACGGTCCGCGCGATAGACTTCATAATTAGATGGAAACAGTTCAGAACTTGAGACATCGTTTTTTAACCAAGTTTCAGTGAGTCCCACAATGTCATAGAAGCCCGTAGACATTTAATGTGCATCTATTAATTTTACAGCCTTTCTTTAGCTTGTGACATAACTATGTGCTTTGTTTTGACAGTTACATAATTCAGAATGTTTTGTGAAGGAGATTTGATCGAGTTTTTCGCGGAATTTTCTAATTAGAAAGTGAGTTCATATTTACTTAGTTGGTGGAGTTTGAATTGACCTCGTGTCGACTCGGGTATTGTAGGTTGATCTCGTGTCATCCTGCGGAAATGAGTTTTTATGAGTCTGGGTGAATAAAACCGATGGTTGCGGAAGCACTAGCCTTTTCGATTAGACCTTCAGGCACGACGAGGCAACTAGTTGCGGCGACAAAGTTGCAGCAATTTTTTGATGCCGCGATTTGTTGCACATGCGTTCACACACGGATGCAATTTTTCTAGTAAAAAACCAGACTACTGCCAACTGTGTAAACATGATATGTAAAGTTACTAGAACTAGTAAGATAATTTTCATAACTCTGGTGCTTTCTTTAATTCTACGGGGAATGCACCGGTTGACACTGTATCCTTCTTTTACTTTAAGTAGCTATCTTGGGCTTAATAGTAGAAGCAGCGAAATATTTGACAGTTCAAAAAATGTAGCCAATACAAAAATGTAAGTTGCCAAAAGAAAATCACTAAAGAAAGTTACGAAATCGCCGCGATTAGTTGCATGAAAATAGAACATGTTCTATTACGTGCAACCAAATCGCAGCGACAAATTGCAAAGTGTGACCGCGTGAATTGGTGCAATTTTGATTGCTGCAATCGAATCGCCGCGATAAAGTTGCATCGTGAGAACCGGGCTTAAAATGTGTAGAGGCAGTGACGGAGGCGTCAAAATGTTTTTTTAATTTCCCTGGAAATTGATGGCAGCTAGGCTGGATTATAATAATTTTTGACTCCATGGCATTTTAGTATGGATTCGCCGACACTGAAGGAGAGCCGACCAACAGGCTCTTAATTCTACTTAATTTCAATTTATACGGGCAAATGAGGAGATTGTAGGAGAGGATCGAGAGATTCCAGAACGCAGTTCCATTCCAAATCGTAGCCTGGTGGGTAGCAATGTAATTGTTGATTGGGCAGTGGAGATTAAATGGTCGGGATGACTCCGTGGTTATGAAACCACTCTGCTGAAGAAGCGTTTGGAGCCCTGAGCATTCTTGTCTGGAATCCCAAAAAGATAAGTGATCTTTTTTTTAGAAATGTTTGCACAACTCCTCATTATTTATTTATTTTTAAACAGAAAAACCAACATTTCTCAATTTAACATTAAGTATCTTTACCTATCTCATAAATTTACCTTATCTTTACTGTATCATTGATTAATCTTGTACATTTATCGTATTGTACAGCTATCTTACCGTAATCTCAAAACGAGATTATTATCTTTAATTTTAAGCCTCGTAACTTGGATTTTGATCTTATCAATCAAATCTTGTACATT
>MU185456.1:0-48976 GCA_016904865.1 Pissodes strobi | reverse complement strand
TATCAATCAAATCTTGTACATTTATCTTATTGTAAATTTATCTTACCATATCTCAAAACGAGATTATATATCTTTAACTTTATGCTTCGTAACTAGGATTTTGATCTAATCAATCAAAATAATTATCATTAATGAGTACTATGTATTATAGTGATTAAATACTCTGTAGATATTCAGTGTTAATCATTGGACATTTCAATTTATAAATTTTTGTAAACTATTATTTCTTAATTATCTTTACTCTAGTTACTACATAACAAGTAGGTATAGTGATATTATTTGGTTACAATTAAATTTTTCAAGGGTAAGCTTTAAATTTAATATAAATTGAATTTCTCTCAGCGACGTCTGGTAGATTTTACAATTATCTCCCGATTTTGACATATTTTCTAAATCTTACCTCTACAGATTGTTAATTGGTAAAACATTTTGATCAGAATTAATTTGGGATTATATAATGAAATAATCTTGACTTATTAATGGGCTGATTGTAACTTATGGGCTATTCGCTTATAAGGACCATTAATTTTAAACAGGGTCGTATGGAGAATTTCATATACATTAACTATCTCATTATATTGTAATCTAGGATCAGTCTTTTTAAGTATTGCTTATTCTATCTTACCTATACCGAATATAATTGGTAGTTGGAATGCAGATGTAAATTTTGTAAAAGATACTCAGGAGAGTCAAAGATTATTATTAAAATTTGTTAGGGAAAGCATATCTTTTATTTCTTGCGTTTACTTTCCTTACATCAGTGTCTTATTATGGATTATGTAATCTGACAATTTAGCTTATCTTTTTTTATCTTTTCTTATTTTTCGGTCTACTTTAGATCTGGCGCCCATACTTAATTGAATTTTCAGAATTCGAACTCACACCCCTAGTGCCTCCGCAATAAGACGTAGCTGAGCAGCGACAGGGTAACTCAAGGAATATTTAGCTCTTACTTTTATCACAGATCTATATAGCTACGCAACAGATGCCTACTCCGGTATTAAAAGTGTCGCTCGCCAATAATGCAATAAACTTAAATATTTTCCTATTTAGACGTGTTTCGCCCCTCCGTGTTGCCAAGTCGCGAACTGTAGTTTACCTTTCATATCGCATTATGGTATTACTCATTTTCTTGGCAATCGTATGATATATTATGTCAAATTAAAGTTCATTATCAGATTCAGTGAATGGTGTGCTTGAACATGGGCTAAAACTCACCTTAAATATCGGTGTAAAAGGTCATTACAAATTTGGTTAACTTATACTGTAATATCTCTTATTTGTATTAAGTAATAATATTATCACGCAGGTTTTGTTCCGAAGATCAAAGGAATTTTTGAAATGTTTATCGACATGTCAAAGTACCATTTAATTTTGTTTTGAACTCTACTATCAATATTATAAATTTGTTCATTTAAATTGCCGTTTCATTAATAAACTATCATACTTAATAAAAAATGTAAAAATCGTATTTTTCAAAAAAAATATGTTTGTGTTAATTTGATACATAAATATTAATAATAAAACTCGATGATTTGAGCGGGTAAAAGGCCGCAGAAATATTGTTCGACGTGATAACTTGGCAACACCGACCCGTTTCTAGACGACTGGTTCACCCGCTCGCGAAAGCCGGTGAACATTTTTGGCCCCGCGCAAAAAGCATTGGAAGAGGTATCTGTTGCGTAGCTATATAGATCTGTGCTTTTATTTATCAAAATAATTTCCATTAAAATCGAAATAAAAATTTAAAAATTACAAAATAAAAGCTGAAGGGTGGAAATGTTATAATTTTTACTTACGCTGACAAAAGCTATCTTGTTGGATTTCATTAATTTTCGAATTGGCTCGAATTACGACACGTTAGGTATGTCAATAAAATCGGTTATCAGATCATTAAAAAACATTTTTTCAGTATTTGGAACACCCGATTTCGTTTCATGTAATAATATTCCGTTTGATAGCTTTGAGTTCAAAAGTTTCCCAAAAGATTGGAATTTTAATATTTTAACAAGAATCCCGAACTATCCACGTTTCAGCGGCCTCGCTGAGAAGGGTGTAGGGGTAGGTAAAAGCATTGTAAAAAAATGTTTGAGGGGAGAAGTAGATATATAGTATGCTCTGTTGCAATATCGAAATTTTCCTCTAAAAATTATGGACTATTTCCCTCCCCAACTTTTAATGAGTAAAATCTTTAAATCTGTTATTAGAGGTACATATTTAAAAATATTTTGAAGTATACAGACATATCGCAGAACCGAGACAACTTGAAATTAGCATTTTCTTAATTCAATACTAAGTATATGTTTCTGCATTTTTGAATCCTTTCCAACTTAGGTTTAATCTCGTATAACTTTCGTTTTTTTGCTGTCAACGGTTTTGTGAGCTAATAACATGTCTTTCTTTCCCAGTCTATAGTAAAAAAATATCGCTTAAAAAAATGGGAATATACCTATACTGGTTATCTTGATTAGAATCTTCCATAAAATGACTTTTTTCTGATTTCCGCAAGTAATGCCCAAAAAATCAGAAATGTGTACTTCCGACAAAACCGGAAGTTGATGCTTTACAATAGATTATGAAAACCTAAGATGAAAAAGTGCAAACCGTTTCACTTTAAGCTAAGGTTAGTAAAGTCAACAGCCTGTCATCAGGGTTGCAAATAATATGTCAATTTTCAATTATCAATATTTCAAAACCAGGATATGTGTTCCATTTGAAAAACAAACATATGTCAAAGGTTGACGATTGTTTTTCGCGATATTTTTAGAAGAGTACGTGAAAAACCTGTAAAATTGTTTGTAGTACCTGTAATTACCTCTTGCCGCCATGCTACGATACGAGACGTTTCCATTATGGTTTATGGTCATTCTTGTCTCCAATTTTGTGTGCTTGAAGCCGCAGTTTAACAAAATACGTACGGTTACAAACCGAGATTTATATTCATAACTGGGATAATCCCATAACTTATCTTAAATCATTTCCAATGTCGGAACTTTGTTTCACAGTAAAATTGATACAAAATTCTGCGAAAAAGCTTCTTTGTCGCCATTATCAATTTTTTAAAGTTTCTAATTAGATCTTTTTCGTTTTACGGAACGATCGATAATATATTCTGCTCTAATCGCTGTGTAAATTGTAGTACGAGCAAATTTAGTTCGCACATTCTTTTTAAAACTTCATTTTGTGAGGCCCCACGGGTTTCACATTTTAAGCAGTGTAAATATTTAAAATAACTCTCTGGGCTCGAACAAGTTTTTACTAAAAAAATTCGACGGCTCGGTCACGGTTTCATTATCAAATAAATCAAAAGGTCTCCACAACGCCATGCGCCATCCCGATAAATTATTTATATAACAACAGCAATAATAACAGTAACTACAACAACAACAAGAACAACACAATATAGAAAATCATGACTTTCGGGCACTGTCTTAAGACATTCGCTAAAATTCCCACAACAAACGAAGAACAAATTAAATTTGATTAAAGCCATACCACCGCCAATATTTTCATAATTTATCAGTCAAATCAGACACAGGTATCTAGCTACAGTGGGCAGACATTTTTTAGGCAATACTTTACTTTTGTGTCCACCATTTGATCGACTAAAGCGGCCATCTGGGAACATGCGGGCGTAAAACTATTCATCATAGGAGTCTAATATAATATACAATTAGGTCATATTTGTTTGAGATTTATTGTTTTATTTGATATTTAAATTTAACAGACCAGACACATTATTATTTTGTTTAGTTGTTCGGATTGGCCTTGCAACTGCTTTATTAGGTAGCACTAGTCTAGTCTAGCTTCAAACCTCAAAAAAGTGTGTACGATTTTACACCCAACAACCTGGGGCAGAGGCGATTTAACCCATAAACTATTGATGCAAAATTGCTCTCCTGAACAACGTCGAAGCCTCCAGACACTCATTAACTAACTACATCTCAACAGCAGATGGCGGCAGCATCTTTTTCAGTCAATAAATTAGATCTTTCGTATCGTGTTTATATAGGGATAATAAAACATTTTCACATGCTTAACATACAAATCGTTGGCACCATTATTCCGGCAATGGTCATTTACCTCAACATTAAACCCCATATAACTGCTGATTTTTAATTATAAATGTCCATATCAATTCAATTAGTATAAATGTCTTTTAAATATAAATTAGACAGCAATAAACTAATAGCCTCTCGAAGAGATATCTATTATCTCCCAAATTTGTATTCAAATAAGGCTTTTCACTTTGTCTAAGGCACCCGAACGTCGATGATTTGTCTTTTTTTAATAACAGAGATGTAATTCTGCCGTAATTGATTACTGGAGATATCTGAAATATAGTTGCGACTCGACAAGAACGGTTTTTGTTAAAAACGCTTTAACGTATGTTCTTCGTTCGTATATTTTTAACTATCAGGTCAATTAATTGAATATTTAATGATAATAATTAATTTTCTTTTGCAGATTTCTTAGTTAAACCGAAGGGTTAGGATTCTACATAAAGTAGCATTGTCCTGTAGCAGATTGCAAAAACCAATTATTTAATTATTTAAATACATTGATAAACTAAAGTTATTGCGTCGCATACCTTAAAAAGGAATTCCAATAATCGGTGATAATTCATTATTTAGTAAAATAATTTCACAAGTATAAGCGTCCAAAATATTATTCGATCAAAATACTAACAGAATCTGTCAATTATTGTCACAAAACAAAATTTTAAGAACCATATTTCATAGAGTAATTTACTATTAAATACAGAGCGAATCAATGATATATGATTAAAATCATTATGAAAATATTTAAAGTCTTTTGTAACTTCGATTAGTTCAAAAAAAAATTAAATCTTTTTAGAAAAATTTAAATCATAAATCGTTTCAAAAAATATTGCGCTATTTGAATGATTTCATTTATCATCATTATAATCATCATCAGCATCAGCATTGAATAGCCGTTGACGTCCACTGTTGGACATAGGTCTGTCTTGGTGTTTGCCTTGGCCCAGTCCATAACATTCGGTATTGTGCGTTCTGCATTTAGTTTCGACAAATTCTCTTGATGTCATCGCTCCATCTTATTGGTGGTCTGCCCCTGCTTCTATATTCTTCGTATCTAAGTCTCCACTCCAGAATACGCATTGACCATCTTCCATCCCTTGTTTGTGCTAGATAGCTAGCCGAATTCCATTTTAAAATTTCTACTCGTTCTATGACATCAGTCACACCCATGATACAAAGAATAACAGGTATGATATTGCGCACGCCACTATCAGCTGACTCGCTCCTGTCGACGTCACAATGAGTGTTGCCGCCATTAAAATCCACCGGTTGACAAGGGGACTTTCATGATATTTTAAGCTTTGTTTATTTTGCCGTGTATTTTGTGGTGTTTTGTCAGCATTTTATGAGATTTGTGGCATTTAAGTTGAATTTAGAGACTCTTTAGTGTAAAAAACTTAAAACAAATCAGGTTATTAAAACTATTTTGAACTATTAGTTAGTGTGACTTTAGTAATAGTGACTTTGTGTGGACAATAGTAACATTATTTTGTTGTTTTAAAAGCTATATGAGGTATAATAAACAATCAATTATTGAGCAAGTGATTAAGACAACATTAATTTGTGATTTTTAGCATTTTTAAGGTTAGTTATAAACTACACATATTAAACATGCGTTGTGCTGTAGCTGGTTGTCTGAGTGACAATCAAACAAATCTGTAAGATTTCATGCTTCTCCCAAAGACAATATTGTTGAAAAACTGTGGGTTACTGCTTGTTGCCGTAAAGACCATTTTAATACTAAAACTTCGAGAATTTGTTCCAAATATTTCAAGTCAGAAGACCATGAAATTTGCAACATGCATTGTTGCAATACGAATCCAAAAAAGGACCCAGTCTAAAGTGCAATGCAGTACCTTCTCTTCATATGCCAAAATCAAAAGATTTATCTGTAAACCAGGTAAAAAGACAGGAGAGGCTTTCGAAGAGAGAATCGAAGAAGTTTGTGGAAGATATCAGTGCTAGTGCAACAATGGATTTTGTGGATTACATATATAGAACATTGGATAATAAACAATTATTTGTAACTATTTTTGTAGATCTGCGAAAGGCTTCAGTTCTTATATTTTACCCAGGGGTTGTGGTGTGCCACGGGGCTCGGTTCTGGGGCCATTATTCTTTTCACTATATGTATTTAATTTAAGATGTGCAGGACTTATGGCGCGGTACTTTACTTTTACTGATGATACAGCTTTGGTATACACAGCTGGGGAAGTTAATGCATTAAATAGGCTTGTAAATGACAACCTAAATTTGTATCTGAACTGGTTTTACAATAAATTAAAAATCAATACTGACATAACAAATTTCTAATATTAACATTGTTGTTGTGATATACGTAAATATAACACTAAGTAGGTCCCAAAATAACATTTACAAAATAATGACTGATACAAATAAAGGCCTAAATAACCCGTATGTGCAAGCATGTAAATCGTACAATAGAGTACTGGAAAATATTAGAAATATTATTAATTATTTTCTTTATAAATTGATAAATGTTTACATTGATAGTAAGGAGTTTTTTAAAAGAATCCTTTTTAGAGTTGGTCAGGCAAATACGAGATGTACAGATTTGTTATTTATGTATGCACCTAGAACTAATCTTTATAAAGATTCTCCATTGATAAGGCTGTGTAATAATTTTAATAGGTTTTATAGTATTGTATTTCAGTTGAATTGTTTAAAAAACAAATAAAAGGAGAAATAGATATAAGGATATGTTCCTTGTTTGTACGTTTAGTTTTTAGTTTGATTGTATCTATTATTGGCTTTGTAAAAGTTGTTGATACAAGAATAAATAAATAAATAAATTATAATGTTTTTATAAAACTATTTAGATACCACTAAATATTAGTTAGAATCTCTCCGACACAAAAAAGTTGTAATTAGTATGTTCGAGGCCAGAGCTTAAAGCACTGATTAAGGATTTATGTATTTATTGTATTGTAATATTGAGTTGTATTAAATAAATGTTATAAAAAAAAATAAAAAGTTTGTCTAAAAAGCCTTGTTTTATTTTTTTTGTCATTTTTAAATAAATACAATTCCGATATGAGAAGACAAATAAGTAGATCTTTCCATCTGTGAAACAAAACCAATCCACTACACCTTCCCTTATAATATCAACTATATATTTATTATAATACCTAATATTTCTTTATGTTCCATGCTATAATTATCTATAATAAAGTGTATATAGTAAAGCAACTCTGCTGAAATGTCAATTAGCAAGATTTTAAATTATTCTGTAAATTTCTTTTGATAAAATCTTTGTTGCCAAAGCTCTGTTTCTTATTTATAAAATTTCTAAGCATATCTCTTATATGTGCATTCCATCTATTGAACATTATTTTTCAATTTTGATGTATATTGATTATTTATTTAGTTTATTAACAAATCAAAATAATAAAATACCTTTCAGAAACCTAAATAAACCCAAAACAGTGATATATTAATAGCATTTTTATTCAAATGTCTAATAACGGTCAATTAAATGTAATCGATATAACAGTTCTTACGGCAACTATTTCAAATAACTCTCATTGTGACGTAATGCGCGAACTCGACCGAATTGGGCACTCGGGAATATCATACCTGTTGTTCTTTGTATCATGAGTCACACCTATTCTATCTTGTATAGTCACATTAGACATTTTGTCCCTCAGAAACAGATCCAGCATTGGCCGCTCCATAGATCTCTGTGCGACTCTGCGTGGTCGATTCTGCCTGCAATCATGACAATATTACTCACAAATCTCGTCGATATCTATGCCTCCTTCTTCCCAGCTCTATTCATCTAAAGGTATTGAATTTGAAATTTATTTGTGCCTTTGTATAGTCTTCCAAATGCGCTCGTATACGTTCTTCGACAAAGAAAGCACTGTAAGTTGTGGATTGATTGTCACATGAACATTTTGTCTTGATTTGCTAAGTTGAAGGCCTTTTCGAAATCTACAAATACCAGGACTAGTGTCTTATTATACTCGATGGACTTTTCTATAAGAATCCTAATAGTCTGCAAGTTATCGTTTGTTCCATACCTTGCTCATTTAGATCAGACGCTTCTCTATAATCTTTATAAAGAGTTTGTAGACATGTGACAGCAAGCTAGTTTTGCCATGACTTCCTTCTTGTGCATAATAATTATTACAGCATTATCCTATTGGGAAGATGTTGTTTCCTTCAAAAGAGATGCATATATTCTCAAGAAATATGTTTCCCCCTGCTTTAATCGATTCTTCATTTTCAATATAATTTCAAAGCGATTAAAATCGTTTCAATATTTAAATCATTTAGAAAGTTTCGACTACAAAAGATTTTTTTCATCCCACTGCCTATATAATGCAAGAATCTATATAATTCAAGAACATATTGGTTGCTGTCAATCTATTATTTTGAATGAATATCCTTGATTTGGACCATTTAGAAATTTTATTTGATTTTGGCCTAGACACTTACTTATTATTTAAAAGGTGTGAGCAGAGTGAGATGAGAACATTCCTTTGGATTGAATTAAATTTTGAATTGAAATATATTTAGACTAGGCCGGGTAAGCGTCAGTATCCCTAGAAAGCGGTGTGCTGTCATTTAGACTTCCATACTGTATAGTACGTTTCCGTGATGCTTAGACCTCTCAAACCCTTTCACAATTTTTTCCCTATCTATAAGAATCGAAAACAATGTCGGCGCGCTCATTTTCCCGAGAGGCTCCAAATGCTTCTTACAAACTCTTCATATGTTTTCAAATTTAGTTGGTACGTTCCTTGTAAATGCCATAAAGTCTATAACTGTTGTTTCACCAGGAGATTGAAGAGTTTTGGCATTTGACAATGTTCGCAATTTTTTTTCTAGTTCGTGAACCAGTTTTGATTTTTTCGGTTTGGTCAGAAATCCATTTCAAGTCAAAAATAAAGATGAAAAAGTTAATTCATAGACAATAGATAATTTATATCATGTTCTCGACGATGATACTACAATAAAAAGGCAATGAGTATTGTCTAAATTCTTTCGCGAACTGGAAATTTTAAAAACTTTAGTGTATCTCAATAACTACTGGCCAATTATTTTTGTATTCTTCTGTAGGCGTTTAATACTAAAGCCATACAACAAAACCTAGGAGGACACGCAACTGCACATGTGACATGGGTGAGCGCCTAGGCTATACCTATAATAGTTATCAAAATATCAAATAATTACAAGATCAATCGACTTAGCTGTAAGGAAGATCGATCGAAATTATCCGAGCATCTCCGCCGTCCCTCATTACACTTTGTAGTATACAACTTTTTCCCAATCGGTACAATTTTTAAAGAAGTTATCTAAAAACATGGTGATTCAGCCGACCCTGGCTAGCCGCTCGAGCTCATCGCCTTGACGCGTCATTATAATTTTGGTTCGTGAGATTTTTGATTACATTGCATTTGGGGTAAAAGGGAGAAGGTAAAGACTGTGTGGGTTTGTAATGAGGGACGGCGGAGATGCTCGGATAATTTCGATCGATCTTCCCTACAGGTAAGTCGATTGATCTTGTAATTATCCTTCGCATCTCCGCCGTCCCTCATTACACTTTGTAGATGTTTAAAGTATTTGCGATGTAATCTACATTAACTGAAAATTGCGATATTTCTGTAGTCCTAGATTTGTAAGGCCCTTTTTATAAACTGAAATTCAAATTTATAACCATTAGATTTAGTAACACATATATGAAGGTACATATATCATGTTTAACCCTTAACTGATATTAACCATTAACTTATTTTTAATACTATACCAATATTCTTATGTAATATGATAACAAGTTGGTAAGTAAGTTATAATTGTAGTTTAATATTTATATGATTCCTTAGAAATTATGGTTCAATACACAAGATGCAAATCCAGTGGGATTACCCACGCCAAGTTTGTTATAGAATTTTGGGAATACTTTGATTTTTCTGTCGAGCCAGCTATCTTCTGAATGGTTTGTAATGTAACTCCCATTCTTTGAGCTGCTGAAGTTGCCCCGTGTCGCGTGCTGTGTGCCCCAAAGGTTTCCGTGTTTATATTGCTGGCTTTTAGTATTAACTTGACCCATCTGCTAATGGTTTGACTGCTATCTGGGTGATAGGGCTTCTTGTGAGTGAGTATTACATTTTCTTTGGTTTTGCTACTTAAGGTATCGATTGCATCTACAAATGCAACGATCTATTAGCATATTTACAGTATCTGTGAATGTCGTATTTTCTGTTTTTGAACAAAAAATAGGTATGCTCACTAGCTGCAACTGCAATTGCAGACAGTGGAGGGTACGATCGATTGTATCTGCTAATACAACGAACTATTCACCTTTTATTGACTGGTAGCACCCTTTTTCCTTTTGTGCGTTCTATGTAAGTCTCTAATAGTTTGGCTATACATAGTTCAGGCTGATTAGTAAAATAAGGTAATATCAAATTAGGTTGAAGCCTGTTTAAGCCACTTGCTTTTATTTTATCCGGGAATCTGATTTCAATTATATATTCATATTTAAAAATATTGTCTATTTTTACTTCCGGGTTGTCCGTGATTTGTGTGCCGTTATTAGTATTAAGAGTGTTACTAGCTTTAAAGTTAGATTTGTAGATTTAAGGATTCGTGAGGGTACATGCTCTTTAAGCGCTGTAGAACTGGGTAGGAATCCCAAGTAATTGAGTATTTTGGTTTTGGGGGTCTTATGTTAAATGTTCCATTGAGAAACCTTTTTATAACCGCTTCGTCTTTTGTTTAATATTCAATATTGGAGAAAGTGCAGATTTGTGTGAGCATGGTAGAGTAGGATGACTCCGAAGACAATTGAATGTTTAGGAGTTCAAGAATAAGTTTACGGTTTTGTTATATATTTGTTGGCGCTTAGAAAAACAGAAATTCCCCTATTTATTGTAAGTACTTCCGTATTGTTTGAGGGCGCTATCTGTCAATGAAGAAATAATCAGTTTTATCGCTTCATTAGGTACGCTTTGTTATAGAAAGGCTCTCCTGACAATGAGGAAGTTTCATCAATTATTTATTTTATTTTTTTTTATTTATTATTGCTGATTTCGATAGCCCATGAAAAACAAGTGAACACGTCTTTTTTCTTTTTTCCATAAGCCGAAAAATGAGGCAGATACAACGCCTTGAGATGTGCTTATGACGTCATAATACACATGAATTGTTACGTCACACCATGCATAGTATATCTATATATACAAAACTAAAAACTGGTATAGCTCTTGTAATATTCATCTATAGCGGAAATAAAAAAACACGTATCGATTCCTTCTTCACTGTTCTATAGTTTGCAATAAAAAATAATCAGTTTAATTTCTCAGGAAACTTCCTAATTTCCCAGCCAGGGAAATTTTCTTCCACAATGGTTGTTTCTCTCTGCAAGGAGATGTGAGTAAGCATTTTTCAGGGTAAGACATAATAGACTGTTCTGCCAGTAGGTCCCTTTTCTCTTGTATAAACCCCAAAAATGAGCATTGTTGCGCGGGAATAACTACGCTTTTTTCGGAATTTATATAAAACCTAAATCTTGTAATGTTTGTGTAATTTTATTTATACTTTTAGGCAATTCTCTTTTGAATTACCAATAACTAGCCAATCGTCGAAGTAGAGTACAGTTTTTATACCCTTTAATTTTACATATCTTACAACTGGTTTCAGTTTTGTGAAAAGATATGGAGCTGTACAAAAACCAAATGAAACACAATTAAATTGGTATTGTACGTTGCAAAAAACGAATCTTAACAGGGATAAGAAAATATGCATCTTTAACATCAGTTTTCCCCAAGAATGCGTATTTTGAAATTAATTTTTTTGCCGTCCTATGTAGTCTTCTACTTTGCTAACCGGAGTGGTGTCCTATTGAAAGGGATTTTATAATCCTGTACCCACTCAATTATTGAAATGTTTACCTTTAATTTCTGCCAATTTTGAACGTATAATTCTAGTTCAGACGGTTGGCTAATTACATTATTGAAAGGGAGGGCTAAGGCACTAATCCCACGGACTATAGTTGTTTCTGTATTTGACAGACGAACGTGGCATCACGGCGACTACAGCCAAGGAAAAAGCAAACATGCTCGCCAAAATGTTTTCATCGCACTCTACCTTAGACGTGCCCCAAGGCAAGACTCTCCCCACTATACCGAACATCAACACTACCATGGCAGAAGTCAAGTTTTCTCACCGTGATATTCGCAAAATCCTTAAAGCACTAGATACGCAAAAGGCATCAGGACCGGACGGAATACCTGCCATCGTGCTAAAGAACTGCGCCAACGAACTAGCACCCGTTTTTTCCAGGCTTTTTTCTCTTTCTTACGGAAAAGGGATTTACCCATCCTCTTGGAAAGCCGCTCGAGTGCAACCTGTTCCAAAAAAGGCAAGAAAACCACGCCCTCAAACTATCGCCCAATTGCCTTGCTTCCAATAACCTCCAAAGTCATGGAAGGTGTAGTCAACCAGCAACTACTCAAGTACCTCGAGAGCAACAGAATAATCAGCGATAATCAATACGGCTTTCGCAAAGAGAGATCGACAGGAGATATATTGGCCTATGTCACTCATATATGGAGTAGGGCAATTGAAAACTACGGAGAGTCTCGAGCGATTGCGTTGGATATTTCAAAGGCATTCGGCAGAGTTTGGCATGACGGACTGCTCAACAAACTGCCGTCCTTGGGACTGCCCGCCTTTCTCTACAGCTGGCTGGCCAGTTTCCTTAAGAACCGATCCCTAGACGTTGCAGTCGATGGACACATCTCGGACACATTCACCATCAACGCGGGCGTGCCTCAGAGCGCAATACTTTCACCAACTCTGTTCCTCATCTATATTAATGACCTGCTGATCGAAACGAATAATCCTGTTTACAGTTTTGCCCTTACCAGCGACTGAGACTCATCACCGCAGACAGGAGCAGATTACAGCAATTCATCAAGACCTGGAGAAAGTTCAAACTTGGGGCGACCGAAATTTGGTCCAGTTCAATGCAGCAAAGACCCAAGCAGCAACGTTTACTAAGAGGGCCAATACAGCGGGCAATGACATCATTATGGCAGGATCGACCATTCCTTCATCCTCGTCAATCGGGCTGCTGGGTGTCTCGGTCAACAGCAATATGTCATGGCATGACCATGTTGCTAACATCGCAAAATCAGCCTCCCAGAAGCTTGGTGCGCTATTTCGCAACAAAAAACTCTATACACCGCAGCAGTTGCTCTTGCTGTACAAAGCGCAAATAAGACCGCACTTAGAATATTGCTCACATATCTGGGGTGCCGCACCAAAGCATACCCTAAAGCTGCTGGATTCCATTCAGAAGAGGGCTGTGCGTCTCGTCGGCGATCCGGAGTTGACCCGGAATCTGGATAGTCTGGAGCATCGCAGACATGTGGCCGAGATGTCTCTGTTTTGCAGATACTTTCACGGCAGATGTTCCCAGGATTTGGCCCGCATAATCCCGCCCCTGGCAACTCCTGTCAGACAGTCCCGACAGACGGCAGGAGCGCACCAGTTCGTCGTACAACTAGAAACACCTAGAACATCGCTTTACCAGAACTCCTTTGTCTGGCGCACTGCATCACTGTGGAACCCACTTCCAGGACATCTGTTTCTCACTAATTACAACCTACAAATATTCAAGAACCGTGTCAATCAACATCTTCGCACACACACCGCTCGTCGAGCGCCATAGGATCTCCCTTTAGTGTGTGTGCCACTGCCATAAAAAAAAAAGTTGTCTTGGCAGGATTTAGCACTCTCTTCGAGATTTAATTTTGATGGTCTGAGGACATTGCAGTTGGCAGCTGGTGGATACTTCTCTATCATACTGTAGGTTTTTTTTTCTTTTAGTCCTTTTAATAAGTAATTGTCGCATAAAAACTATCTGAGTATGTAGTTCTGGCCTCGCAGGTATGATTTCGTCGTTTTTTCTTTATTTTTTACTTTTTTGCCTATTAACAAAGCTAGGTGGTCGTTACTTTCTCCATGACCATCTTCTGATGTTGGTAAGTCTTGATTCGGATAAGTTATTTCCTCAGCTAGCGTGAGAGGATCTTCTAATGCATCTGCAAATGGCAAAGAATTTCCTTGGTTTTGCTACTCATGATATCGGTTGCATCTGCAAATGCAACGATATATTAGCCTGTTTGCAGCATCTGCAAATGCTGCAATTTCTGTTTTTGAACAGAAAAATAGGTTCATGAATATGTTCACTACCTGCAACTGCAATTGCAGACAGTGGGTACGATCGATTGTATCTGCTAATACAACGAACTGTTCACCTTTTTGCTTGCTGCTTAACCCTGGTTACGCTTTCGACTGCATCTGCAAATGCAACGATTTTTTAGCATATTTACAGTATCTGCAAATACTGTAATTTCTATTTTGAATAGAAACCCAGAGTGTAATAATTCGCTACCTCCAATGCAATGATTTTATGTAAGAGGGTTGCAATAGTATGGTGGTTATTTGTTTTTGGTGGTTATTTGTTTTTGTATCTTGCAAATACATAGCACTATACCGTTTTATTTTTGTCAGTACATATATCCTTTACATCGGCAAATGTAGGGATATAGTGTGCCTCTAACCACTCCAACATATTACACCTACTGGGGGGCCTTCACATCTGCAAACGTGAAAGCCAATTTTAGTTAAAGTTATTCGCATCTGCAAATGCGAATTTGTAAATAGGTATTAATATTATTTATTAACATCTCCTGACCATTCCGATAAATTTATGACGAGCGGCTAAATCCCAAGTTGCAATCCAAAATACTGCGCGCGATGCGACACGAATCCATGTCTACGTCCTAGCAAAATTTCTATTAATTTACCATTTTCCCTTAATTTTGGGTTAGCCTTGGGTTAGTTTTGGTTAGTTCTTGTTGATTGAGCCCCCGTTGCGAGCAAAGCGAACGGAGGGGCATGCAAAGCTATAATAATACCCAACATGGTATTTAGTCGCTCGTAAATTATGAGTCAGCTTGCCTTTGTGGCTAGTTTTTAGGGGTTAATTTCGTGAGAAAAGGGCACTCTTCGACTTACTCAAATTTTTTAATTTTTTTGAAAATTATTTATTAATACAGTAATAGCAATAATTACAATATACATAGTCCTTATTCCTCTAGACAGTGTTTTTAAACTCTCTAGTATTGTGGCTATGAATATCCTTTGAAAATATTATGATAATATTTGATTTTTGAGTTTTATTTATTATCCTGTCGATAAGTTTATTCTGTTCAAATTTTAATACCTTACGTAATTGCCATACTCTTAAATTTTCATATAGATCTGCAGTATGAGTCAGTGGATCATAATTAAATATAACTTTTAGTTTTTTGTTTTGCAATATTTGCATCAAATCACATGTGCCCCATACGGGGATCAAATATCGAAAACGTGATTATACGAAGGCATTATAACCATTTGTTTCTATTTTTTATATTCCTTTATATGGTATAAACGTTTTATTCCAGTACTAATTGCAGGCCGACCGGTATATATTAACGTATTTCCTTAGAAAAGCGTCTGTAGACCCGATGTAATTTTCGATACCGACTCTAGCGCCATCTAGTGTAGATGCCGTTGACTCGAGCGATTGCATTCGCGCTATGTCTTCGTGATACAATATACAATCAACTTGCAGTATGTCGTGGTAGTCGAGAGGTCTAGATGGTTGGTCTCAGCTCGGCAGCAGCTACTATCGGCGGCGGCCGCTCGGGTTCAAACCCCGTTGTTTTCTTTTTATTTTTTTTAAGGTTAAGTTTCTAAACAGTTTTTTTCTTGATTTTGGGTAAGTCTTGGGTTAGTTTGGGTTAGCACCTGGTTAGTTTCCTTTTCTTGAGTCACCGTAGCGAGCGCAGCGAGCGGAGGGCCATGCGAAAAGTGATATTACTTATTGTAATACGTGCCCGTACTTTGGATGCACTTTTTCCAAAATATGTTGCTTTATTTAACTAAAAACCAGGATATATTTAATAAAAGCCGTATTATAGTCGATATACAGTAGCTTGCATGTGTTTCCGCGAATACATTCACAAAGAATCCCCCTTCTTTGTGAATATATTCCACGCAAGGACAGCCTATGTAGTATAGGTGGCCTTTGGTATCGAAAATTTGGTCGGGTCGCTAGACTCTTGTTTTCCTTAGTCAGTCTTTTGATTGTGTTATGTAAACAGTTTTTATGATTGAATAGTATTTCTTTGGTAGGATGTACGATTAGACGAGATTACTAGAGAACTGTTCGAATAGCTCGTATCGTTAACTGTTGCTTATTACTTATATTCATTTCGATATAATATATATCAATTCCGAATATATTGTTTGATTCTGTGTAATAATTATGCACAGACGACAAAAATAACAATGCTTTGTCATACCCTCGTACTTATATAAATAACAGTTTGTTAGTATAATTCAAATCGCAGTGAGCACATTTAATTTTTTTTACTGATTCATTCGCATTTTTGACTGTAACCCGTTCGCACTCTATTTTATTCTAATATAGTTAGTTTCAGAAGTTTGAGAGTATTTCCCATTTAAATTTTATTAAGTAAAAAGTTAAGGGTTACAAGTGTCATATTTATTCATAATATGTACTACAGTTTAGTATTATACACATTTAGTTTGCTTTTATACGAGAGATAGTTTCTGTTTTTATATATTTAAGATAACCAGGTATTTATGTAGGTATATTTGAAATTTTGGCATATATTCTTATATGGACTCGCCTTCTTTGCGAGCAAGACGTATCACAAACACATTCACTATACTAGAAATACGATTTTTAGGCATTTTTCTTCTTAAAACCAAAAGAAAGAACCGATTTACGGATTCTTGCTTCTCACCGATCGGTACAAAATTGTAATGACGCATCAAGGCGATGAGCTCGAGCGGCTAGCCAGGGTCGGCTGAATCACCATGTTTTTAGATAATTCTTTAAAAATTGTACCGATTGGGAAAAAGTTGTATACTACAAAGTGTAATGGGGGACGGCGGAAATGCGAAGGATAATTACTTATTTAATGCTAAATGATCACACTGTATTTAAAAGCAATAAAGCTGTCATTTTCAGTCGATACTACCAAAGAAAATAATAGCTTCAATAAAAGAATTATTCAAAGTTAGATAGGAAATCGTGCAACCGATATATAAAATAAATTTCTTTGGTGTAATATTCCCACTTCATTGAAATCACCGCTCGGTCCTAGTCATGTATTAATAATCATAAAACCGTTGTTTGTGCAAATTGCCGTTTGGATTTAGAATACCCTTTACTTTTGTGGATATACCTTCATACCTATTAATAAACTGCCAGGACTGCCGGGTTAGCAAATGAAATTGTAAGCCTCGATTATTTCGATGTCTACAAATATGAGTAAATTTGGAAGAAATGGATTATTAACCGTGGTGAGCATTAACTTCACCCTGTTTTATGTTTTTGGATAGCTATAATAATTATCGGAAGTAATTGCACAAGTGCACCAAAATTACCGATAATTTTGCATGACAGCGTGTTGTCTAAAAACTGCATGAGTTCATTTTCATATTTTGGAGAAAGAGCCCGACACCGAAGGTGGAGGGCTCTTTTTGCAAAATATGAAAATGACCGAATGCAGTTTTTCTAAGACAACACGCTCGAATGCAAAATTTTCTGGTTATTTTGATGCACGAGTGTAATTCGGGGGAATATTTCCCGAATTAGGACATGGTTTTAAAAAAATACATTTTTATTCTTTTTTTAATACAAAAACGTACATGTAACTGTAAACAAAGTACAGAGATGCAAAAAAAACGATTTTTTTTAAATCCGAAACGAGACATTTTTAATAATACCTATATATTCACTAGACTTTGACGTTATTTATAAATTGTCGCTGTCAAATTTTCAATGGAATTACCATAGATACGTACGATGCAATTATCGCTGTGCTCTTTCGGTTTCTACAGTGCAATTACCGTTGTAATTTTCCGAGAATTGCACTCCTCTAATGGGATTTTTTATACATGAGGGAAATATTCGAGGAAATAGCACGCAATTATTTTATTTAGTATACTTAACTAAGCTATTGTAAGTCAGGGCAGAGCTGTAAATATAGCACTGGTTTCTCAGATAATAATACTTAAAACGTCGATATTACATTTTATGCTGCTTGAAGAATTTTATTACAGTTTCGTATTTATTGTGTTTATTTTATGTTGGCAATATTTCCATATTTAGACCCATACGCATTTTGAATTAAGACATGACGTAGACTCTTTTTGCAAAAAATATATCTTATGCATGTTTAAAAAATGTTTTAAATCAATAAATTTGGCATATTTATTTGATTAGGTATATTGTTTAGCTAATATTTGCTATATTTTTAAAGTGAAATGAATACCTAACTTTTACAATATGTGCATAATAAATTCATTTAGTATACAGGCATTTTATATTTTGTATCCCAGTTATGAATATAAATCTCGATTTCTAACCGTACGTATTATGTTAAACTGCGGCTTCAAGCACACAAAATTGGGCACAAGAATGGAATCGTCTCGTATCGTAGCATGGCGACAAGAGTAAAATTAAGGGCGCACTAAATGGATCTTGTTCTCTTGGTAAACGAGTTATCATACTACTCGCAGGCAGTAATAAGGGATTTGTTCCTAACGCATTATTTATTTGGCCAGCTGAAATAAAATATAAATCGGTTTAGATATGATACTACTGTCCCATCTATTTCCAATTTCTATCATTGTCATCTATTCACGCCTGCACAACAAAGTTCCCAACAACAACACAAAGAAGTAGGTATGAAATTAATAAATTCATGGAAAGTAAAAGGATGGAAATTTGTCAAAAGGCTACAAAAAAGGTGGTATTGGAACCTAAAAAAAAAGAAAACTTAAAAATTAATATATTGTTGACAAAGTATGCAAAGCACATGGCCATAGTATTTTACAACTCTCCTCTTATCACCGCGTATTTAATCCGTTAGAGATGATTTGAGCTGCAGTCAAGACTAAACTCCAACTGACAGTGCTTTCGTACTTGGAAATATAAGAACAGTTGTTGAAAAATTAAACGACAGTGATATATGGACTAAATGTGTCCAGCGTGTCATAGAGAAATATTTTACCGGCAATTGGCCCCATTATTAAGGGGCCCATACATTATCAAACAAATTTGCGCAACAAAGCGATGCGCAACGTTGCGTTGCACAATTGCATCACCCATACACTTGGTAACATTTTGATCAAACTTTAGTTACAAGTTGTGCAATATTGTGCATTGTACGAGAAACAATCATGTCCTCACGTGCTATTGCGTCACGTATTATCGCATCTGCCCTAGATGATGGCGGTGTTAGCAGAAAACAGAAAAGAAAATAAAGAATTTTGGTGAAAGAATGACTAAAAAGGGCCCCTCTTAGCCACGACGGCCTAATTCAAAAATTTCAGTTATCATCCCCTCTTGATTACAAAAATTATTTGAGGATATTTAAATACTTTTGCTATTGCAAATGGAATATCAGTATATATATAAACAAGACACACAATTGAGAGATGCAATATCTTCAAAGCAAAGGTTGTTTTCTACTTTACAGTACCTGGTATCTGGCTTTAAAATTTGAAACAGTAATTGCTGCCCAAACACTAGAAAAAAATAATAATTCAGAGGTGTGAAGCAATTATTAAGGTGCTGAAGAAGTACATCCAGGTTAGTAATTTATGTTCCTTTATTTATTCGTAGCTAAAACATTATAAAATAAGAAAAGTGTAAGTTACTCAACACATAAAGAATAATATTTATTCTTGATATTGAGGATCACTTAATAGTTGTGATACATTTGTATAGGAGATTTAATTGTTTCCATGTTGGTTAAATAATGTCTGTTGGGAATTATATTGATGTAGTGATTGATTAGCTGACTGGAAAGGTGATAAATATGCCGAGCGTTGTGATGGTGTTTGCTGGTATGGAGACGGTGTTTGCTGGAATGCTAAAGAAGATTTGAGAGCTTGGCGATAATGCAGAACTTACAGACGATGAATGTGGGCGTGTGTATTGCATTTATGATAACAGAACCACGAGGCAAGGCTCCTAAACAACCTTCATATAAAATATCATGTATATATTGCCTTCTTTGCCTGTATCTGTTGATCTGTTGATAAAGCCATGAATTCAAAAGCCCAATGTTTGTCCAGAACCTCCGCTTTGGTGTTTGATAATTTTAGATGTTCACATGCCATTTGTAATAGTCCGTTTCGTTTTTTTTTCACTCTTTGCTAGCCATAGATGAAGATCTTGTCTGTCTATTTTTTTTGCTGCGGGGAAAGGAGGTGCTAATGGCAGATCAACATTTCCCAAACTCTCGGCATCTATTTCATGTACGCTGCCCTACAACAAGAAAATATTACAGATACCAGGAAATGAAGGGGAGGGGATGCAAGTAACAAAACAATTTGAACCCAAATGGAATTTTCTTCATTGTCGTGATGCGATCGACGGTAAACACCTTTTAATACGGAAACCTCCAGAAACTGGTCATATTATTTCAGTTATAAATACCCATTTAGTATTGTTCTTATGGCCATTGTTAATTCAAATTATGACTTTTTTATGATAGACGTAGGCGTCAATAGACTGTGTTTGCAAGTACAAAATTTTATAAGAAACTGTCACCAAATCAACTTCTTTTATCGAGGGCAGATAATCGATCATTAAGTTATATTAATGCACCATATGCATTTTCCACTAATGCAAAATGTTATCAAACCGTTTAGTTCGAGAAATCTAAACAAAGAAGAGACTAATTACAATTACTGAGTACACGACTTCGCCAGATAGTTGGAAATGAATTTGGAATGTTAACTTCGTGTTTTAGAATTTTCCTAACTCAAATAAATCTTGAACCAGACAAAGCTTCTGTTGTAGTTATGGCATGCTATTATTTATATACTTCGTTATGAAGCAAGAAGGTAAAATCGTATTTACAAGGAGGCTTGGACATAGAAAATGGTAACACAAGGGAAGTCATAAATGCGAACTGGAGATCAGATAGTTCACTTCTTGCACTAGAATTACCTCTAGGGTGGAGTAGTACAGCTGCAGCTAAACAAGAAAAACTGAAATTTTGTAACTATTTTCATATAGCTGGAGCTGGAACCATGGTAGGAAAATTCAGTTAATAAAATGTGAAGACAGTTAATATTAATAAAATAATAGAGAGAATCTAAGATATACTTTACTTATCTCATTATTTAAATTTTCTATTTTTTGCACTATATTCATCCATTTTGATGACAATCTAGGAACTTGGATTTCCTGATCTCGTAAGAAATCTGTGTCGGAGAAGTACCACAGACTTGATTCTTACATTTCTGATGTCCCTACACCAGATTTATAATTTTCTGTTAATTTCTTCAATTTCCGCTTGTAGCCGTTTCCCAGCATATTTATTTTCTCGTTCACCATTTCACGATCAGCTCCTGGCACAATTTATTTTAATTTTTCTGCGAACGTCTCATAAGCAGCAGCTTTCATGTTTCTATTATTATAGATGTCGCTCTTAATTTTCCATACTTCTGGTAACTATATGTACATCGCAATACATTATCTCCAGAACTTTCTCTTATTACCATGGCCACTAGTGAACCGGCCGACAACTGACAAATATTGCACAACGAAGCGCAACACACACATATACAACACCACGCGTTGCGCAAACGTTTCCGTTGTGCAAAAGATTTTAAACTTCTTTGAAACTGATCAAACAATTGCGCAACGCACCAAAGACTGCCATATTTTGGCAAATTGCTGCGCAACAGCATGTATTGCGCAATTTGCTTGATAATGTATGTGCCCCTTTATAACCTCAAATTGGCAACCAAGCCTTGAAAAATCACTCCCTATAATTCTAATTTTAAAAAGTAAATCCGGGTAGATATATGGAAATTATTGGGAATAATTCTTTATTGAATGCTCTTCCAAATGGTTTCGGATACTTACATAATATAAAAATAATTAATTTCGTTAAATAGTTTTCCATTCCTAGCATTGCATGCCCCGAGTCCCAGTTTTTACGCTATTCTGATTGAAAGTTCTTAGCATAAAGATGTTAGAGCTGAGTGTCCTAGTCAGAAACTCCATATGACCTAGGGTCAAAATGTACTCACAAAAATCTAACCGACGTTTCCATTTCCTTCTGTGCGAGCTATCTCAGTAGAAATGTCACCTGTTCCGTCTTTGACGTATTCAGAAAAAGTTGGTTTGCAGCAAACAAGTCCTCAGCCCTCGACCGAGACCTCGCAGCCTCTGCCAGCGATTCCGCGAAATAGAGTAAGCCTTGCTAGTCGATCAGCATGAGGTAAGTCATCGATGTATATTAAAAAGAGCAGAGGTAAGACAGACTCCCGTGGGATCCCAACACTGACTGTTCTTTCATCAGACTGCTCACCACTCACTGACACAGCTTGGAATCTGTTGCTCAGAAAATATTTAACAATTGCCAGGCTATATGGATGAAAGTTATCAATATTTACTTTATTAAGAAGCAGGTCATGGGTTACTAATGTCAGTGAAAGCGGTTGTCAAGAAACTTTTATCCTCAAAAGCCCCCAGTATGTCCGTCACGAGGTTCAGTATTCCCAGAGATATACCCCGATCCCTCTGAAAGCCAAGCTTAGTGTCTGTGAACATACAGTGTGATAAAAAAAATGACATCTCGTTAGGGCCCTATACTTTTCAAGGACTTTAGAAAAAACTGACAATATGGAAATTGGTCTATAATTGGACAAGTCCTCAACATTTTTCTTTTTAAAAATTGGAGTTACCACTGCTTTTTTTAGTAGGTCTGGAAATATACACTCTCTAAAGCACGGGCTGATGAGCCTCGCTAATGGGATCAGGATTATATTAATAATACTTTTAAAAATAACAACACTAAAAGCTTGCATGTCTCTACAATTTTTGCTCTCCAGAGAAGCACACACATCCCTTGTCTCAACGAAGCTTACCTGATCAAACCTAAATTTCTCCTTTGGATCTACTGCAGTCAACCTGCTATTGTTTTGTTTATTATGTGCTATATCTACAAAGTGACTGTTAAATTCATTGGGGGAAATATTGATATTTCTCTCCTTTTGAAATTATCGATGTCATATTTTAGAAATTGAAGATATATCTGCCCTGTTAGGGATCCATGGTAGAATATTGGCCCAATAATACGGTTGTTTTGCATACCACTCCAAACGTGAACAGAATTTTTTCCTTGATATTTTATTGTTTGGGTTTTTCTAGGGTTTTAAACAGCCAGTAATGGGTATTATGCATGCCTGATGTGGTGAAAGGTACCTCATGGGTCAACATCATATTTATAAAAATTTCAAGATCGTTATCTTGCTTTCGAATTATTATTTGAGAAACGAACTGAAACTGAGCTTTTTTCTGTTGAGCTGTCAGATGCTGAACAGGAAGAATATGGAAAAGCTTGTATTTAAAGTATTTTAATGTTCTTTGGACAGTTCCATAACGTCGACGTTGCGCTGGGTACCGTGGACTATCTCGGACTGCGTCACTCATTGATCTTTTAGCATGTTGTCCAAAACAATGTATTATTGCACGATCACCTTTTCGGTCTTGTAATGACTTTGCTTGCTCAAATAAAATTTCTGTCCGTAAAATAGTATTCAGTTTTTTTTAAAGTGCAGGTATAGTAAAAAAAATTGGCTTGTTCCTTCCTCGATGGATCACCCTGTACATAGAAACGTACACCTTTTGCTCAAACTGTCCTCGCTAAAAATTATAATTTTGACCTAATTATTTTATGGACTTCTGCAAATAAATATTATATATTACCATAATGTAGGGCTTATTCCTGCTCTGGCCTAAAACATCTGCCTACTGGTTGACTCCCATTTGTTTCGGGCATTCCTCGACTTCAAACACCTTATACGGCACGTGTCGGCACGTGAGGGCAATGATAAGGGATCTATTATTTTAGTGGAGCAGATATTGCTCTTTCATCCTTTAGGTAAAGGTTGAAGTATGCTATGGATCCGTATTGAATGTATGCAACATTTTTAAATATGCAATTTTATTAATAAAAAACGGATTGGTTAAATCAAACCAATTTTAATTAAACTAAAGCCTGCACGCATTTTAAGTTGAATGATTGATTGATTAGTAAATTTAAATAATTATGCATAAGGAAAATAATGAAAAACTTGTAAATAGATGGATTTCCTTGCTGGTTTTCAGCTCTCTTTCCACATCCCATGGACGTCGATCTAGAGGTTGTGGCCAACAATCCTTCATCCTATAGGCGTTCTATGGAATTTAGATCTGCTTATACAAATGTTGTCCTAACGTTAAGCTCACTATGAAGAGTGATGACATCATGCTGAACGTTGACCTTTTCCTCATTAGAATGCAAAGCACTACACAGATGTCACTACTAATCATCATATAGATCCGATCCTCTATCAAAAAGAAAAATGAGAGGGCTTCATACCCTTTTACACCAAAACATGCCAAACCACCTATCTCTACCACACTCTGAAGAAAATTCTCATTAGATCAGGTGCTTTTCATACTGTCCCATTTCTTCTTGACTGTGAATAGTAACTGAACCGAGATTCTAATCGCTGGTAACCAGCTATCTAATTATTTCTCTCAATTTTATGTTACTTATTCTCTAGGCACTTTAGGCAATGAATTGCGTTGACTCTAATCTGTAGACATTGACTTAATATAATTTTTGATTTTTTATTCTATTAGTCGCCTTAGTACATGACACGTTGATTACCCTCTTATCTTGTTTGTAAATGTGGCGTGTTTGTTAGAATTGCTAGTAATTTGTATACGGAGGTATCGACAAAGTTTATGGAATTAATATTCTGTTGACTTTTATATCGACCAAGTAAATCGGTCGATGATGGATATATCAAAATCTCCTCCACTATAAACCTTCCTAGGGTGCCCCAAGAATCAAAAGCCCCGAGGCTTCGGTCAACGGACGCCGTTGTGACAGATGCCGTAGTTAGCTATGAGATGACGTTGTCGATTAGATTTTGTTCCGAGATATTCAACTGTTTGAATATGGATGCGCTGGGTAATGTAGGAAGTGTTCGTTAGGGTCAGTGATGAGAAACGGGTTTTAAATTGGGTTTATATTTGTATATTCTAAGGAAGAGCCACTATTTTGTCACCCTCTAGATCCGTTAATATAAAGTTGGAAGCTACCTACTTTTTTAAAATCGCACTATTTTTCGTACTCAAGATTTGTTTGCAATTATTTAAGGTAACCGGCTAAACCTACAAGGTTGTCAACCATTAACAGTTTCAGTTATTTTGAAGTTACGCTTGATCACGCGCTGTTCCTAACTTGCCACAGAACTAGAACACATCAGAATATGATACCGATTTAACCTTGATAGACACTTTACTATAAGTTATCCACAGTAAGTAACGAATCAGAAACTTACACGAAATGCAACAAAATAAAGAAGAAGTAGCAAGGGAAGTAGATATGAGAAAAACAACAAAGATGCCACAGTCATAGAGGAAATAAAAGAAAATAATGGCCACATGCCATAGAAGAACACTCCTACCGCACACAAACATACCGAAAAGAACAGCAATACAGGAAAAGTAAAATGCATATGAAGAATAAGGAAGAAAAGACGCTAATATTCAAACTATGATCAACAAATTAAAACAAGATCGAAAAATTAAAAACCCAATAATTTTGGAGACGTCATAACCCCGCCGCATCGCCCGGTGAAATACCACCACATTGATTTAGGTGCCTTGAAATGACATCTGCTTCATGTTTCGTCACCATGCCTTTGTGGTCCAGTTCTCAGGATGAAATAGAAAAAATACTACAGCCTCCCAGAATAAAATACTCCGAACTCAAACTCAAACTCAATATATTTCATGTCAAAATACAAATAAAGTATTTACACTTGTCAATAGTAAAGTAAAATTAAAATTAAAATATGCTTAAAATAATTGAATACTAAAATCTTTAACCTGACATACAATAAAACCAACAATTACTTAATCATTACTAACAATTTTTATACGTCATAGAATACATAATAAGTTCATTTTTAGTTTAAATTCCCCTCTGTCCAAAACTTTTATATGATTAGGGAGCTAATTAAAAATTTTTATAGACCAACAGCCTGGTCCATTTTGACACCTTTTAGGCCTGTGATAAGCTGGAATGAGCAAGTGACTTTGTCTTGTATCGTGGCTGTGAACTTCGCTGTGCATCATAAATTTGTGCTCATTCTCCTTTATGTATAGCAGATTTTCAAGTATATAATGAGATGGAAATGTGAGTATGTTTAGATTCTTAAAAGCCTCCCTACAGTCCTCTCTGAAACCCAATCCTGCCAATATTCGGACAGCCAGTCTCTGTAGTCCTAAAATCCTGACAGCAAGTGGAGAATGACCCCAGACCAGAATTCCATAGGTCATAACACTGTGAAAGATGGAGTGGTGCGCTGTTTTCAGAACATTCTCGGAGACACAGTGAGAAAGACTGCGAAGAACAAAATTAGCCTTACCAAGTCTTGATGCTACCTGCTCTATTTGCGCATCCCACCTGACAGTGGGATCGAGATACACTCCGAGAAATGGAATGCTGGTTTTGCCTTGATTTATATTGTGGCAATCTCTGAGGGAGAAGACCAATCTCGCAGTCTTTTCTGCATTCATGTGAAGCTCATTTGCATTAAACCAGTCTCCCACCCTTGCCTGAACAATATCAAGCTGCTGGACTGCCTGAAGAACAGATCCCCCTGACAGGGAGACTGTGGTGTTACCCGCAAAAAGAGTGTAGCTCTCCTTTATACTGAGAGTGGGTAGATAATTTACATATATTAAAAATAGTATAGGCCCAAGTACTGAGTCTTGCGGCACACCTTTATTTACAATTCCTTCTGCAGAACTCACCCCAGCCACCCTGACAGTTTGAGATCTGTTTTTAAGATAGGATCTAATAAAATTAATACTATTTGTTCCAAAATTATAATAATCCAATTTGCTCAGCAAGAGTTCGTGAGACATGCAGTCAAACGCTTTACTTAAGTCACAGAAGAGGGCCACATTGTACTGAAGATTTTCAAAAGACTCAAGAATATTTGTGATAAGATGTAATACAGCCAATGCAGTGTTTCTGCCTGCTCGAAAACCAAACTGATTGTCAGTGGTACAGTTGCTTCCCTCAAGAAATTCCATCAGCCTAAGAGTCATGCATTTCTCAACAATCTTAGACAAACCTGGCAAGAGTGAAATCTGTCTATAATTGGAGACTTTATCTTGTCACCTTTTTTATATACAGGCACAACAAGAGCTTTTTTCAAGATATCAGGGAAGACATTCTGGCTAAAACAACAGTTTTGATAAGTTTTGTTAGAGGGATGATAATTAAGTTCTTTATACATTTGATTAGTTTTATACTTAGACCAAATGTATCACATCTGGTTTTATTTTTGGTATTATTTATAATATCTCTAACTTCATTAAATGTTACAGGAGAAAAAGTAAATGTATTAGGGGGAGGAATTAAATGTCTGAGGTTCAGTAGGGGGTTATGTTGACTCATTGAAATCCGAAGATGTCTGCTTTAGGATACAAAACACCTCTGAATCTGATGATGAGATAACTCAAGTAGCTGGTATGGAAGCTTTCATCCCCTCTTCTAAGAAACCCGTCTCAAACAGTAAATCATGATTTGGGAAAACTGCTCAAGAGCGGCCAATGCTAAAAATGCCGTCTACAGCAAGTGTCGCTGAGATCCGAAGATCCGACAGCTGAAAATCAAAATATATTCATTACAACTAGAAACTAGTGTAAGCGGACAATTGTTGATCAGAGCAAGGAGACCAAGAACGAGCTTCTCAACTCATCTAACGGATCGAGATCCTTTTGGTCAGTTGCCAAAGCTGTCAATCAGGGGTTCTGAAAGACGTCAATCCCACCACTGACCAAAGATGATGGCCTAATAGCGGAAACGGTAAAAGAAGCGAACATTCTTGCCGAAATGTCTGCATCAAATTCTACCTTAGATCCTCAAGGAATTACTCCCTCTATTATCCCGAGAGTGAATTCCTCAATGCCAGGTCTGGTATCTCGCCAACGCGAAGTGAAACGAGTACTCAAAGCCTAGACACTAACAAGTCCACACGACCCGATGACTTTCAGGAGTACTTTAAAATGTGCTGCTGAACTAACAGCTCCACTATGCAGGCTTTTCTTCCTATCATACAGAACTGCATGCTCTCCTTCCAGCTGGGAATGCGCTCAGGTCCAAAGTCATTGAGGAACAACGAATCGCTCTTACCATATTGGCAGGCATCATAAGCGATCACCAGCATGGCTTTCGCAGACACAGATCAACGGGATATCTCCTGACTTACGTTACCTACCTGTGGACCAAAGCCATCAAGAGCTACGGCGAATCTCGTGCAGTGACTCTCTACATATCCAAAGCATTTACTAGGGTGTGGCATGAAGGATTGTTAATATCAGCACTGCTTCTATGGCTTTCTAATTTCTTAAGCGATCGAAACAACCGAGTGGGTTTTGATGGACATCTCTCGGAGGAACTTAAAATCAATAACGGAGTTCTTTTTATCCATTTTTAACTGCTAAATATGTTGCTGAAGTTTTCGAATTATAGTTTGGACCACCCTGTGTACACCAATTTGTAATACAACAGGATTACTACACAGATTTGGTACACAGTCCGCCTACCAGGGTATTTAACGAGGGTGTTGCTACTAAAGTTGCGCAATACTGTTTTGCTCTAAGGGTTGTTTCTGAGAGAGTGGGTGTTGAGGCTGCCCTGTGTGCCAGCTATAATATAATAATTAAAGGATTCTAGAGAAGATGCAAACAAACCTACAAAATTCTGTACAATTCTTAATGCAAGATTATTGGCTCAAAATTGCTGTAATAAATCGATACATCAAAAATCGATGCATGGAATTCGCAGATATTATAGCAGAAACATTGACCTTTCATCACTCATGTTGAATAAACATCGATCGATAATCATCGATGCACATCGATCGAATTCATTATACTCTATTTCCAAATGAGGGAGAGTAATAAATTAAAATTTCAAGGGCAAAAAAGGTACAAAATGACCGGTGCCATCGGCGTTCCGTTAATTATTGCCTCCGTCTGTTGGATTAAATTTATTTGCCTCATATTACCTGGTGTCATAAACTAAGATATAAATATTTACAGCAATCTGAGTATATCAGATATTTGCCAGTTGCCTATACAGGGTGTCCGGAAATAGCATCGCCAAATTACAGATGGTGATTCTACATAAGAAAACATGACCATTTTTTCATATGAACATGGGTCCGAAAATGCATAGTTTCCAAGATACAGGGTGTCAAACTTTTTAAAAAAAAAATCAGTTTTTTGTTAATATCTTAAATATGATTTTACTGATTTTGTTGAAATTTGGCAGGGTTATATGTAGTAACAAAGGTGCTCATTTAGCATTAATTAGATTAAAAATACAAAGTCCAGTGGCGTCCCGGAGGGCATCATACCGAATATTATTGACAAAAAAAGTGTGAGCTACTGACTTTTTCAAACATTTTAGATTTTTTTCGTATTAGGCAACTAAAAATACAATATTTTTGATTCTCGAGTTGTTTTCGTATCTTGCTTCTTTTTCGATTAAAAAAAAGTTAAAACCAGTTTATTACATTTCCAACCTTTTTTGATAAAATCGATATTTTTATTTATATCTTAAATATGCTTTTACCGATTTTGTTCAAATTTAATAGTGTTATCTGTAGTAATAGGCGGCTCATTTAGCCTTAATTAGATTAAAAATATAACGTCCAGTGACGTCCCGGAGGCATCATACGGAATATTATTGACAAAGAAATGTGCGCCACTGCCTATTTTAAACATTTTATATTCTTTTCGTATTAAGCATCTAAAAATACAACAATTTTGTTTCTTGAATTGTTTTCGTATCTGGCTTCGTTTTCGAGAAAAAAAATAAAAACCAGTCTATTACATTTCTTTAGGGCACCAAATTCTACATCAAACGCTGTAATAAACTGGTTTTATTTTTTTCTCAAAAACGAAGCAAGATACGAAAACAATTTAAGAAACAAAAATGTTGTATTTTTAGTTGCTTAATACGAAAAAGATATAAAATTTTTAAAAGAGTCAGTGGCGCACATTTCTTTGTCAATAATATTCGGTATGATGCTCCCAGGGACGCCACTGGACATTATATTTTCAATCTAATAAACGCTAAATGAGCCGCCTGTTACTACAGATAACCCTATTAAATTTCAACAAAATCGGTGAAAGCATATTTAAGATATAAATAAAAAATATCGATTTTATCAAAAAAGTTTGGAAATGTAATAAACCGGTTTTTACTTTTTTAATCGAAAACGACGCAAGATACAAAAACAACCCGTGAATCAAAAATATAGTATTTTTAGTTGCTTAATACGAAAAAAATATGAAGTGTTTGAAAAAGTCAGCGGCGCACACTTTTTTTGTCAATAATATTCGGTATGATGCCCTCCGGGACGCCACTGGATTTTATATTTTTAATATAATTAAGGCTAAATGAGCCCCTTATTACTACAGATCACCCTGCCAAATTTCAACAAAATCAGTAAAATCATATTTATGATATTAACAAAAAAACTTGATTTTTTATAATAAGTTTGACACCCTGTATCTTGGAAACTATGCATTTTCGGATCCATGTTCATATGACAAAATGTTCATGTTTTTTTATGTAGAATCACCCTCTGTAATTTGGCGACGCTATTCCGGACACCCTGTATAGAGAGCTTAAAAGTACTATGAAATGTTCTTATAAAAAATAGTTTTGTTTTATAGTACCTAGTTATAATATAGTGTTTCATTAACAACTCCAATACTAGAAATGGATAACCCATCAGATTTCACACCAATTAAAACCGTATCCAAGACTGTTTTATCCGCCATTGAAAATATTATCATACTCAATGTATAAAAGGCGATCAAACATCAAACACAAGTAGCGTCGACAGTGAAGTGGAAGCGTGTTCTAAAATAACTGGAATTGGTAAATCAATCATATACAGACTTTGTCGCGAAGAAAAATGTGGTGTCGTAAAAGAACCCAGACCATCTTCAGGATGTCTATGACAAAAAGCTATAAGAAGAGAAGTTCATTCATGTTATTTGAATAAAGAAATCCCTACTTTAAATAAAACACTGCTTGCACTGAAAGAAGACCAACATATTTAAGAATTAGGAAGAACGAAGTTATGGAAAACTCTTCGTGAAATGAACTTCACATGGGAGAAATAAAACATAAAATATCTACTGACTGAAAAGACGAAATTACTTGCTTTTCGCAATCAAAAAAGAAACATCTATTATTTGAACGAAACGTGGCTGAATGAAGAATATACTGTTGGAAAAATATAGCAGAATATAAATGTCGCTCCTTCTCGTCAAGCATTTCTAGAAGGTTTAAGTACTGGAATAAACGCCCCCACAGGAAAAGGATCAATATTGATTATTGCTCATATTGGTAGTGTTGACTACTTTGCAGAAGGTGGATTGTTAGTATTCCAGTCAAAACGTACAGGAGAGTACCACGAAGATATGAACGCAGATGTGCATAAAGAATATGTTGAACAAATGCTGGATCTAATTCCACCTTACTCAGTAATAATGGTAATGGATAACTAGCATTATCCATTTCAGAAAATATGGCAAAATTCCTGCCAGTGCGTGGCAAAAAAACGAAAATCATACAGTGGTGTTCAGAAAAACAGAACAAGTTCGAGGAGAATATGGTTAAAAAAGAATTGCTCACAATTGTACGTTTACAGAAAGACTGTTTTACAAACGATGCTATTGACGAAATTGCCAAAAAACGGAATATTATAATACATCGACTTCCACCCTACCACTGCGAGTTGAACACTATAGAGTTAATATGGGTTGAAGTAAAATGATATGTAGCAAGGAAAGATACTTTTTACAAAATGAAAAATTCATTTTCATGAAGTCTTGCAACAAGTAAACGCAGAGAAATGGAATGGTGTAATTCATAAACCATGTAATTAAAGAAAAAGAAAATATGTGTGAATTAGATCACTTCATCGGCCAGGCAATAAAGTCATTGATTTTAAATCCAGATGAGAGTGACAGTTCCTCAGATATGGAACTATTTTCTGACGATGGAATGATAATCTTTATAATGAATATGCATTAGCTATTTACGACGGCGTCCTGGGGTTAGAAGTCAGAATTCTGAGTTGAAAAGTCAGAATTTGAGACAACATTTTAGAATTCTGAGATAAGAAGTCAGAATTCTGAGATTAAATGTCAGAATTCTGAGATAAAAAGTCAGAATTATAAAACAAAAAGTCAGAATTCTGAGAAAAAGTCAGAATTATGAGATAAAATGTTAGAATTGTGAGATAAAAAGTCACAATTCTGGATTCTGGATTGATATTTTGATATTACTTACTTAATCTCTTCATCTCAGAATTCTGACTTTTTATCTCTAAATTCTAACCTTTGATACCAGAATTCTGAATTTTTATCTGAGAATTGTGACTTTTAATCTCAGAATTCTGACCCTTTATCTCAGAATTCTGACTTTTTATTTCAGAATTCTAATATTTGATATTAAAATTCTGAATTTTTATCTGAGAATTCTAACGTTTTATCTCAGAATTGTAACTTTTCATCTCAGAATTCTGACTTTTTATCTCAGAATTCTGGCTTTTATCTCAGAATTCTAACTTTTGATATCAGAATTCTGAATTTTTATCTGAGAATTCTGACTTCTTATCTCAGAATTCTGACTTTTGATCTCAAAATTCCGATTTTTTATCTCAAAATTCTGACTTTTTACTTCAGAGCTCTTTTAAAATGTTTTTTCTCGTGTGACCCTAGGACGCCGTCGCCGTCGGCGTCGTAGCCATTGCATCACATTAAATGTAAGTTTAGATATATAATATCCTATTATACGTTAATACTGTTTTGAGAATAATTGCTATGGCATACAATGTATTGTTATTAAAATTTATGTATTCAATTCTGTAATTTATTCTTAAGCATTTGTATTAGGTATGTATATAGATAAAAGAAAACATACTTTTTAAATAAATATCGTCTGCGTCCCAAGTGGATGTTGCTGAAGGGTATGAGGAAGGGTCGCGATTGTATACCACCTGTTTTAAACTCTTTCTATGGTAAGACATACTTGAATTGTCTATAAAATCGTTCTGATAATATGCAAACGTACCACGACCATCCTGTAAGAGGTTTGCATATTATTAAATTAGGTGTTATTGCTCTTCGCATTAGGAAATAGGTTTATAATATATTTAATAATAACAAAAATAAAACTCATACATCAAGACGCAATGTCCAGTGACAATCCATTATTTGAAATCGTTTTAATGTTTCCTATGAGTGCCGAGAAGAGATACTTATCAAAAATAACTGCAGTTCATAAGATAAATTGTAAAATACAAGGCGCCCAATAGATGGTGTATAAAGATATGTATGAGATATTTACTTAAAATTTGGTATGGAGACAAAATCTTAATGAACATTTTCTAGTATAATATTTGAATACTTCGGTCACTTCGGCTTTGACCGGCAGTGAGACCAACTATATTAGCTTAAACGAGGCACCACGGATATAATAATTAGTGTTTGTTCTTTGTTTGTTGACAAATATTTTTGTATAATGCACATACACCCTCATCTCTTATCATTTTTGAGATATTCGCAATTTAATAAAAAAAGTACGGAACTGTATTACTGATTAGGGCTCGGTATTTTCACAGCCATTCCATCTTTCGAATAAAATGTTGACTACTTAAACCCAAATTATTGCAGTGTTAACAGATTTTCTTTTAAAAATAACTTCAGATCAGCGGATTCAGTTCTGCAAAATGTTGCTCGTCAAAATGCAGGAAAAATAATATCTGATCAAAATTTACTCAAGAAGGAATATTTAACGAGAGGACTTCTCCTTTTGGGCAATAGAAAATCTTCATTTCATCAGAGAAAGGGTATTTCAAGAAAAATTTGGCTTTAATGTTTTTTTTTTGCATATTAATAGATAATATTTTTTAGATGTCACATCTATGATGAAAACCTAAATTTAAAGAAATATTTAGAACTTCTTAGGAACATTTTAAGTCTCTTTCAGAGTATCTCAACACCAGAAACAAAATCATCCTACCGATATTAAGTAGATGGATTGCACCTAACAAGTATCAGTTGTTGTACGAGTTTTTCGACGACAGATGGATCAAATGCTTGGGTCCATGGCTATGGCCACTTCGAGCATCTGATTTTACACCATTGGACTATTACCTGTCAAGCACCATTAAGGGGAGGCTTTATTAAATGCCGATCCACTAAAAAGAAGAGCTAATAAACCGTGCAGAGGAGAGTGGGGAGGACAGAGCCGTGCTATGAAGGAGCCGTCCGTCATTGTACTAAATTTGGATTTAGTGTAATCATTTTTTTGTAGCACCCTGGAGTCGTCTATTCACAGAAATGTCAAATGAATCCACGAGTCAGCAAATGGAGCATACTACTGATTGATTTGCTTAAGCTATTAAAATTAAGCCATGCCGTGTATTAATTAGTTTCTTGGTCACGCTGGTTTTGTCGGCTTGTAGCATCTTATCGAATATCTGTAAATATTAGCTTTGATATTATAGCATGCATGAACTGCATTTAAACAAGAAGAGTTAGATTAGGGTAGGTTATGTTTCCTAAATGAATTTGCATTAAAAAAGCCGCAGGTTTGTGCCATGAAAGAGTCGGCTCTTTTATGCCAGTACCTGGCTTTTTCTGTCATGCATATGCAAATTTGTTGTTTGCTTTAAATAATGTCAACACCAAATGAGAAGAAACTATACAGCGAGAAATACCGAATCCAGCCATGGTAGAAGAAACGGTGCGAGACGTCTTGGATCATTGCCAAAAGATTAATCCAACAGCAGTTTCATTTAAAATGTCGAGAACATATTTGTCGAAAATAATAGAGAAGGTAGAAAATTAACAAACTCAAAACTATACTCACCGCACTAGTATAAGAAATAGACGGATATTCTATGCTGATTAGGAAACGTTCCTTGCTGAATATCTCAAAACGGTTTCAAAACTCGAAGTCAAGTTAAGAAACTATCATTTGATTATGCTCAAGTAAACTCTAATCCCACTGACAACTGGGACAAAAAATAAGAGGCTAGCTTGAACTAGTTAAGGGGTTTTATGCAATGTCATAATGAGAGGTAATCATGACAACGTTCTGTCCAGAAAGTATGTAAAGTGCACTCAACTTTGTTAGCACATGGTGTACCGAGGAAAGACTAGATGTTAACCCAAGCAAAACCATAGTGATCCCATTCACAAAATGAAGGAAGCTGAATCTTAAGGCACTCACTTTGGGAGAGACAACGGTAGAGCTTTCAAAGGAGGTTAAAAAATGTGACATCAGGGCGTGGCCCTGATGTCAAATTCTTTTAGCACAACCTATGTTGCCCCACACCGCCCCCCAAACATGTTTTCTGGGTGCGCCACTGATCTTGGTATCGTTCTTGACCAGAAACTAACCTGGAACTCATACCTGAAAAAAACTATCAAAGCAACGGCAGCGCTTTGGGCCGTCGATGAATCTTTAATAAAACATGAGGCCTAAAAGCCTCCATCATCTGGTGGTCCTATACAGTTGTAAAGCCTATTATAACCAATTCAGAGTATCGAACATTCTCTGATTGTCAATCGTAATCTCATCAACTGAAATTTTATTCTCCCACATTGCAATGTACAAATATACAATTTGCTTATAGCATTTGAGCTAAGATGTGACTAAGTATTTATGTGAAGGTTAAAAGCCAATTCTAAGATTAAATTCGTCTTAAAATACCCATATCTAATGAAAATTCATGAATGTTCCCCCTTATTTTAGATTAAGATTAAATTGATATCAATTTTAGATTATATTATAATTAAATATACTGGCCGTGATATGTATCTCCTATATGGATCCCCAGATCTCTAGTGTACAGGACTACACATTCCTCACGCCGAGTAATAAGCCAGACGGGATCATTCCCAGGTCGGGTGATTACAGGATAACATCTCCAATTCGAAGCATCAGAGCATCCGTGCATCAGTGTATCAGTGATAACAGGAACCTAGTGATGAGGAATTCTCCAAAATGTTCAGGAATTAACTTACGTTAACCATGGCCTAAGTGGCATTTAACAAACTAGATCATCTAGGCGAAAGATGGAACCAACTGCAATAACAGAATTCAAAAATCAGATATGAAAAACATGTGACTGAAAAGTTTACTTACAGCAGGCATTTGCAAATCCGGCGTCATCGGATAAATTACCACGAGCAAAGTCACCAGGACTACATTATCAACCTAAATTAGGTTGAAGAGCCATCACAAATTGATATTTACTCTCAAATCCCTTTTACAAGGCGAAGCATAGATATCCTTTATTCAATTTGGTCTCTGTCACAGGTCTGACCGCTCCGGTCGTCGCGCCGTGCAGAAGTGCCAAGTCAGTCGCAGATGAAGAAAAACCAATCCACTCTGACCATCCGTCAAAATACAAAAGTACGTTCAGAATCTTGATTCACTGAAGCTGGACTCCGGTTTACTCCGAGCTCCACGCGTTCTGTACCATGATACTCACGAGAAATCGCCTAAAGCTTTCCGAAGACACGTCCGGCCACACTTTACGGCCCGACGCCCACAGAAAAGACGAGGCGCGGACGTCGGACGGGGACGTGGCGCGGACGCAACTTAATTTAGTTATTCACCATATAAAGTAAAGAGGCAACGCTGATAAGGGAAGTCAGGCAGAGACATGTCTTTACGCGGCCGACCTGCCTTTCTTTTTAGTCTCCAGAGGCTAATTGAAGAGGCGAGACATTTGTTTAAAATGGGCGACTTCGAACTTAACGTGCATTTAATTGAATTAATAGAAGAGAATTCGTGTTTATATGATGGCAATAGTATAGAAAGTTCTTAACCGAGCATACGTACTTACCGCGTCTCTGCTACGTCCGCGACGCGTCGCCGCCCCATTTCTTCTGTGGGCGCTGGGACTAAGAAAAGAAGACGAACACCTGTCACATCCCAGCTGACCACTGATAAAAATGAAAACAACAAGCGATTTGCCGGTTATTTATCACTTAATTCAAATAAGCAATTAAATAATAATTCCATGCAGGGAATTAAAGATAGGAGAGTTATCCATCACGATCATGCAGGTATGTATACAATAATAAAATATCTTAAGTTAACAAATATATCAAGCATTCTGAAACTAATTACATGTTTACGTTTTATCAATTAACAATTCGTTGTTTTTAGCCCTGTATTCTACTAAAACTAATCATATTACAATACAATCGATGATATATGCGAGCAAGAGATATGGATTACTTGCTATACTATAACATTAGAATTAACACACGAAGGATGCCTCGACTGAATGAAAAGTTTGAAATAACTATTAAGATAAGATATTATCCATTTAAGTAGCAACCATTGTGCAGTCAATCTATGTTAATAGGTGTCACAGGTGTACTCCTAACTTGTGACTATGCACTTAAAACAAACTTTTAATTGACATGTTCAATTTTAGCATATACTCGACTCGATTACATCAAGATGAGAATACCGTCTTGGACATTACCGAAGAAATGACACCAACATATTTCACAAAGCAATGAGATCCAGTTTAAATGTAATCAAATTAATAAATTATGAATCATTCATAGATCTGTGTATCCTTTAACCTTCACTAAAATTATAATACAATAAATAGCATTAGTCTAAACATAGAGGTGAGTAATCATAACATATGCATAGAAAATGAGGCCTGGACCAGTGCATATAGAGTCACTCACACACAAAAACTGAAATCAAGAAACCTGATTGGTGACCTTAAAACTCTGAAGAACATCCAGATAGAGGCCATGACCAAACCAACCGATACAATGGAAATAAAACTCCATTTTGATCGATCCTTTGAAGTGGTAATTAAAGACCGCAATACTACAAGGGAACACTAAAACAACTAAAGAAGGGATCTGGTACACAGTTGGATCGAAGGTGCAAGAAGGAGTGGGATCCGGAGTTTACGGACCTAGGTATCGAATCTCTGCACCTTGAAATTTGATTCTGATCATTGTCGATTTGTGTTGTTTGTTTGTCTCCATGGATATGTCCTTTTTCCACTGACAAGTAAGTGAAAGAAGTCCACCATTTTCCTTCTTTTTACGCGCAAAAAATGAATAAAAAATCATCATTCTAAAATTATAACTGGAATTAACCCTCTTTAAAAATTCTTAAAAAAAAATTCCAACAAAATTTATGTGTATTCTTTATCAAAAATAACCATTGTCTATACTCGAGAGCATTCTTTGACTCTCCACTGACAGGGGGATCTTACTTACTTTTCAGGTAACACTAATGATCGCTATGGCCGAAAGCGCTCTGTTACGCTCTTTATATATATCCAAAGGCCCTTAGGTTAAATTTTGCATGATATACAAATATTGTTTCATTACTAATAGAAAGGAGTGTCGAGTACAACAAGCCACTCATGCTAATTTTTGTCGACTATGAAAAAGCTTTCGACACTGTAGACCAGGACAAACTGCTCGCCGCCCAAAAATTATTTGTAACCTTATTGGAATTTATGATTAAGGATATAAATGGGGATAATATGGTAGTCAACATCAACGGCGAAAAGCTGAACCACTTGCGTTTTGCTGATGATCTTGTCATCATCGCAGACAGAATTGACAATGTAGTTGAAATGCTTAACATGTTCAACATACAATCACAAAGGCGGGCTTAAAAATGAATCTATCGAAAATTCAATAGATGACGAATCTTGTCTTAAGTAATGGTGTGCAGATAAATAATACATATTATTGAACAAGTAAGTTCCTACATATATCTGGGTCATGCAATCTATCTAGGAGGTGTCAATCAAAGTAAAGAACTGGAAAGGCGGATTTGTTTAGCTTGGGCAGCTTTTGGTAAGTTGAGAAGGATCGTCTTTAACGCTAAAATACTTATATGCCTAAAGAGGAAGGTGTTTGATCACTGTATACTATAGAGCAGAAACCCTGACACTAACTCGACGCACTTTAAACAAAATTCAAGTGGTTCAACGAGCCACGGAACGCTCCATGTTAGGAATTACCCGAAGATATAGAATTACTAGGGAACGAACTGGAGTGGAAGATGCAATTAATAGAATTACCCATCTTAAGTGGAATTGGGCAGGACATGTAGCTAAGAAGCTAAAAATTGCTTTGAAAGATGGCGTGGCTCTTAAAATATCTACCCTTATTCAGTACTAAATTTCCGGCACTTTTTATTAAATTACGAATATTTCCCAAATTGTAATGAGGTTACACGTGCGCTATATTTTTTTTTGTCTCAAACAAGGAATCAAAGTTAATTAGTCTATACAGAATGTCCTATTTAATATAACGTTGTTGCCCAAACATTTAACTAGGAAATTTTAATTGAGGCTATGCCACTACACTTCAGGTAAATAACTCGTACAGTCTTATCCATCGAGTTTGCGCCACTCTGTATATATTTTTAAAATCATCTATATGGTCAAACATCGATGCACTTGCAGGTATTGGGCATTCCTACGTCAGACACACAGCAACTACATCTCAAAAACTGATGGAGGCAGTATCCTCCTTGATCGATATTACTAGATATTCTCCTATCGTGTTTGTAAGGATTTATAAATACATTCTTTAATTTCATATATATTTAACACACTAATCGTGTTGGCACCATTATTCCAGCAATGGTCATTTACCTCAACATTAAACCCCGTATAACTGCGGTTTTTAATTATGTCCATTTCAATTCAATTGGTATAAATGCCTTTTAAATACAAATTAGACATCAATAAGCTAATAGCCGCTCAAGCAGATATCTGATATCTCTCAAATTTGTATTCAAATAAGGAATTTCACTTTGTCTAATGCACTCAAACGTCGATGATTTGTTCTTTTCGTCAATAACCGAGAGGTAATTATCCTGTAATTGATTACTGGGGACATTATTAAAATATAGTTGCTACTCATAGTCACACAGGAACGATTTTTGTCGAAAACATGCTAGCTTATGTGCTTCGTTAGCATTTTTTTTTAACTGTTAGGAACGAATAATTGATTATTTAAGGAAAATAATTGAGTTTTCTCTTCAGATATCAGATATCTTACTTCAGTCAAATTGTTATGTTTGTAAGAAGCATTGACTTAAAGCAGAGAGCCAAAACGAATTTAAATATACTTAAAAAATGCCAGCAGCTCTCTTAACTTTAACAAGTATGCTGAAAATATTTAATATTCAGTTTCACAAAGACGGTGTGTTTTTTGATCCTAAATTTTTGCAGTATAGTATACAATAATCTGGATACACCTTTTCATCGGGCCACCTTATAAATCCTTGACTTACTTCAATGTCGGGCATTTTTATTTAATTCATACTGCCTCAATAACATAGGTTTATCATTAAACGTTTCAACTATAGCCTAGTTTATATCAATATTATTAACTCAATTTTTAACTCTATCTAACTAAAGGATAACGGAAACGTAGCATTTTCCCATCGTATAAAGAAGGTGTGGATAAAACAATTTGTTCTAATAAACTGTGCATCATAATTTCCATGTACTACCTCAGTTTTTTTAGTATGGAGGCAAAGAACAACTGCCTTGGTATGTCAGAACAACCTGCGAGCATAGTGTGGTCGTATTTTACAGTTAGATGGGTGTAACATTATTTCTAACAAACAGAATTTATAGATATATAGGTATGCTATTTTAATAAATTCGTCTCTAAAATTGCCCTGATTGAACGACTCACCGGAACAAATGACTTTTAAAATTTTCGGTGCAATTCTTTGTGATTTTTTATATAGTAAATGAGTGCTTACTTCTTGCAAACATAATTCCCTGAATTTTTGAATTATTCTCAATTAATAACGAATTGTTTTTCTAAATCAGTAAGTTGTAGTTGCAAAATTGAAAAACAATATCATTACTACGCCACTTATACAGGGTAGGTCAAACTATAATCAGAAATAACTAATAAATTCATATAAACTTCTTTCTTATATCTAATGATTTGTTTCTGGTATATAGGGCGTTGAAACTTAAGGTGTTTGTTTCCATTTCTTGAATTAATTTAAATACTAAAACTTATAGTATGCCACTGTGTTTCTGTGATTTTTAGTAGCATATCCAAATGCATAATCAATCAGACAGGAACATACGCAAAACGAACATACAAAACTATGTTACCCAACTAACCGAGAGTTTAAACAGAATACCAAATGAAACTTTAGAAAACATGGAAAAAATCGAACTAGGATGCGAAATGTTGCAAAAAGCATCATTACAGCTTATGAAAGCTCCTGCCGCCTGATCATTGGACAAGGCAGGAACAAAAGAGGAGCTCCGAGGTCGAACATAACTAGAACACCTTAGAAAAATGGCTAGAAAAAGCAAAAAGAACAGGAAAGTGGGAACCATATATTCAACACCAGAAAACTTTTAAAAACATATCAGGAGAAAAAGAAGGGAAGCATGGAGAAATTTCTGCACCGAAATAACTCCCAAAAAAGAGGCAGCTAGAATAGGTAAGGTGCACTCTAAAGATCCCAGCCAATAACCTGGAAGTCTTAGGAAAGGACATGGAAGTTATACTTCCTCTCAAGAAGAGACTGCCAAACTTTTGCTGGAAACATATTTTCCTGACTGTAACATCCAAGAAGTGACATGGCCAGAGAATAACCAATACATCTCAACCGAAGACGTTTGGAAATTATCGAACAAGGTCATCACTAAAGGAAAGCTACAGTGGGCTATCAAATTATTCAAGCCCTCTAAGTCCCCGGGACCGGACGAAATTGTTCCAGCTCTGCTTCAATGAGGAATCAGGGCTCTGGGTGGTCATTTAGAAATGCTATTTAAAGATTGCCTGGTCCACAAATACGTACCCGTAAGCTTGGAGAAATGTAAGAGTTACCTTTATACCGAAACCAGGAAAAAAGTACTACTCTGAACCAAAATCATACAGACCTATCAGCCTAACCTCATTTATTATGAAAACCCTAGAAAGACTGTGTGATAGATACATTAGAGGAGATATCCTGGTGTGGATGATATCCATCTAAATTAACACGCATATCGGGCAGAAACAGCACTTCACTGCGTAGTTCAAACAATTGAAGAAGCCTTGCATCGAAAAGAATGTGATCTCGGAACGTTTCTCAATATTGAAGGAACCCCGCTATGGGAGGCTGGATCATCAATATGCTGAAACTTAGAGCAGTGAACCAAATTAAAGGTAACAAAACTGTCACAGCACTCGTAACGAGAGGATGTCCCCGAGGAGGGGTAACCTCCCCTGTACAAAACAGGACTCTTTGTGATCCGATACGCTGATGACATAACAATCATTGTTGTCGGCAAGTTCGAAGGGGTTCTGACAGAGTTAATGAACAGAGCTTTCAAAATAGTACAGAGATAGTGCAACGAAAACTCACTTCCAGTCAATCCCAACAAAACAGAACTTGTGCCATTTACAAGAAGGGGGAAATTGAAATTCAATCCACCATCTTTATTCGGGGCACAACTCAAGCTATCAAAAGAAGTAATATATCTACGAATCATCCTAGACAAGGAGCTTAACTAACAGCGCCACCTAGATCTTAATTATTATAAAGCTGTCCGAGCCAGTGTACGGGGGCTGTCACCTAAAATCACATACTCGATATACACAGCTATCATCAGGCCTATGTTTGCATATGGCGCACTAGTTTGGTGGCCACGATCAGGAAAAATCACAACTCAAGCGAAAATGTCCCGCTTCCAAAATTTAGCATGCACAGCTATCACTGGAGCAATGAAACCACTCCCACCAAGGCAGTGGAAGTACTTTTAAACCTGTCTCCGTTAGATATTTTCGTGAGAATTGAAGCACGGGTAACCGCAGTACGCTTGAAATCGACGGGTACGCGGAGGGGAAAAGCTGGGGATCTCGACACGCAGCAGTTCTAAACGAGGCATACCACATACAACCAGCTATGAGAATGAGCACAGACTTTGAGGTCAGAAATTATATTTTCGATAAACGGCACAAAATCGAACTAGACTCAATAAATTATCTGCCACAAATTTATGACATCCACACCTACACGGACGGATCAAAAAGAACCTCAGGAGCTGGCACAGGTGTTTATATACCCGAGCGCGACATACAAATGCAGGTACCACTAGGTAATCTCAGCACCATAATCGAAGCTGAACTGTGTGGCTTAACGATGGGTGCTTGAAAAGTGACGGAGAAGCAAATCACAAACAAAGATATACTGTTCGTCATGGACAGCAAGAAACTTGTACAAAAACTCAACAAAATGGAGACCAGAAGCTCGATGGTTAAGGGGTGCATAAAGTCATTGAACCAAATATCTGCAGAAAACAGAATAACTATCGCCTAGAAAAAGGGGCACAATATAGACCTTGTTAATGAAAGAGCAGACACTATTGATAAGAAAGTGTCTCGTAAAAAAACCAATTGGTCCAGAACCAATACTACCACTCACCAAGGACACTGTTCGCGAACAACTTTAAAAAACAGCAATTCTAGAATGGAGCACCAGGTGGAAAACGGCAGAAGGGCTTCGCCACTCCAAAGCAACCCTAACAGGCCCTGGTAAATGCAAAACTAGGTATTTTCTAAAACTATCAAGGAAAAACTTGATGATAATGACAGAAATACTCACCGGTCATGGTGAGACTAAATGACTATCTGCACACGATATGGGGTCGTTGACAATTCCTTATGCAGGGAATTCTTAGAGGACGACGACACAGCAGGACACATTCTGTGCAACTGCCCCGGTCTCGCCAGACAAATATATACTCACCTGAAGATACAATGGCCAACGTTGGCCGGCATAAAGGGATGCGATCTAAGCCGCATACTAATCTACATAAACACCGTAGGACTGCTGGATTTGTAAAACCTTTCTGGGGGCACAATGGGCCCACTTTACTTACTTACTTTCCGTGTCCGGGACACCATATCAAATCAAATTTTCAGTTTCCAAAAATCAGCCACATGATATGTGGCTTTGTCATCTGTGAGTGTAAGGTCCTTCTCATGTTTGGGCACACGGCCAGATGTTGGTGGTCTTGGGTTGCGCCGCATTTATAGTTGTCATCCTCTTTATAGCCCCACTTTTTTAAGTTGCTGTTACAACCTGTTCAGCGTCCTCCACGTCGGGAAATGCAGATGGTGTCCAGGGGTCAGTTCCTCACTTGCCTCGATCCGAGTGCGGTTAGCAGCGACTCGCCCTAGGTTTGTTCGGTGTGCTTCAGGCGTGATCTCCAGTGGTGTTGTCGACCGCATAAAGCTCTTCCGAGATTTAAGTCTACGCAGTTGCATTTGATGCCCATATAGGGGATGTCTCTAGTCGATTTCTTGTGTTTTACGCTCAGCCCCCGCGGCAACACACCTCCTGATTGTGGGTGGGGCAATACCAACTATTGGGTATATTTCCTCCACCGGGGTCGGTTTCAAACAGCCAGACATCATGCGTATCGTCTCGTTCAGTGCCACGTCAACGTGCTTAGTATGAGCGGAATTGAACCGCACAAGCGCAGCAACTGCGCGTCAGAGAAACATAAAGCAAGAGCCGAGGTCCGGAGTGTGTGAGGTTGTGCTCCCTATTTTTTGTTTGTTAGTTTTCGGATGATATTGTTTCTTGCGCATACTTTTCCCTTGAACTCCTGAGAGTGTTTTCAAAAACTCAGAGTTCGGTCCAGGCGTATAACTAGGTATTTTGGTGTGTTGTTATGCTCCAACTCTTGGCCCTGCCATGTTACCCTTAGCATCCTGTGTCTTAGTGGGATTGGCTTTCAGGTGGTTATTTTTGTAGTAGGCTGCACAATCCTCCAGAGCGCGGGTTAGTTTATCCTCTATGTCGTTGAAAGTTCTACCTTGAGCTCCTATAACCGTATCATCGGTGTATATGAAACGCTTTGTCTCTCCATTTATTGGTTGATCATTGGTGTAGATATTGTAGCGGATTGGCGCCAGGCCGCTGCCCTGATGTAGGCCGTTTTTCTGAGTCGTCCACCGGCTATTCTTACACTGTAATGTTACAAGAAGCATTCTACCAACTTGGTCAGGCGAAAGTCCTTGGTGATGTCATAGAACTTTCAAGGTATCGTAGGCAGCGGATAGATCTACGAAAACGACTCCCGTTATCTGCTTCCGCTAAAACCCATCTTCGATATATTGAGTGAGATTGAGGGTTTACCCGCGGTACGATTTAGCGGGTCTGAAACCTGCCTGTTCCGATATGATCTTCTCCTCGATAATGTCAGATATTCGCTCAAGCACCATTCTTTCAAGAACTTTGAAAAGGTGGCACAACAAAGAGACGGGCCTAAAATTCCCAGGATTTGTTGGTTCTTTCCCTGGTTTCAGGAGTGCAACTACTTTCGCCTTTCTCCAAATTTTTGGAATTTGCACTTCGGAGATTCAGCTATTCATCATTTAAGTGAGCCAGTCTATAGTTAGGGGCCCAAAATGCTCTCAACTTGCTCTGACCTAATTTCGTCCAGGCCGGCTGCTTTGTTTTCTTTCAGTTGGTGAATTGTTCGTTTTATTTCATCGGAACTGAAATATATGATAAGGGCATCGTTTTCGTTCTTAATGTCGCGTTGGAGTTTAGTTTCTCCCATTCTAGTTGATGATTTACCACTAAGTAATAGGCGGTGAGCTACCTGGTCTGGTGTGACTCCAGATAAATCGGGTGCTCGAGCGGAGGGGTCGCGTTCTTTATTAACTTCCATGCACGTCTGCTACTTTGTTTCATATCCAGACCTGTTATGAGCTTGCTCCATCTTTCCGTTCTAATCGTTGATATCATTTGCAGAACATCTTCTCCTGCCTGGATGGTTTCCTCAGAGAAGGGGTCTTGATTGTAAATATTTCGGTAGTTATCGAGGGCGGATTTAGCTTCGACATCAAGTATATTCTGTTCTGCAGCCTCTTCGTATATGCCTTCTCGATATTCTCTTTACCAGCATGACAAACTGGTTATATGATTTGGGGCATGGTTTTAGTTGCATGACTTCCTGGTCTAACTCTTTGATCCATTCATTCCCAATTGACCTTCTTGGAGTTATATCTTCTTTTAAAGGGAACGTATTCTGGTTTTATTGCCGCTGTCACAGAGCATGTGATGGGTCGGTGTTGTGTTCTATGTAGGAATTCCTCCATAGTTTTTGTCGCTTGGTGGCTGATCCTGTCGCTTACAAAGATATTATCTGGCGGGTTAGAAGAAGGGGGAAGACTTATCTCCACAAATGAAAATGCCAAAATGTACAACATTGTAGCTAATTAGTGTGTGAGTCTGATGATGATGAGTGAACTCATCGAAATGCATAACTCTTGAACTAAAGATTGGCATTTTCATTTGTGGAGATAAGTCTTCCCCCCTCTTTTAACCCGCTATAATAGCAACTCCACTTCAAGAATGGACTTCTACTTACAAATATTATCTGGGTTATATCATCTGCGCCATATTCCACTATAAAAGGACGCAGGTTGTTTGGGGTCGTGTATGGTTCATGCACGATAACATATTTCGACAAACCACCAGCCGTAGCTTTTGCTTTTGAAGAGACTAGCAATTTCCACTCCAAACCGCTGAAGTATGTGGTAGGCGATTTTAACTCACAGCTCTGCCTGTGGATATGCAGAAACAGACGCGCAGAGCTGTGGCAGTTAAAATCGCCTACCACAAACTTCAGCGGTTTGGAGTGGAAATTGCTAGTCTCTTCAAAAGTAAAAGCTACAGCTGGTGATTTGTAGAAATATGTTATCGTGCATGAACCAAGCTCAACTGTTAGGATCTCTATGTCGTTTTGGCAGGTCGAGGATATGGAGGATATTTCGGTGTCAGGCATGACGAAAATAGCGCTGCCATATTGGTCGTGAAGGCGTTTCAGTATTAATTTCATACCATTGATCTTCGGTCTGCTGCTTGTTTCTCCTCTATGTGTTTCTTGGATTAGTAGGATGTCGGTGTCATTCTCCTTGCACAAGTTGGACAGGAGGTTTTCCTTATCCGCGGATAGGCCTTCAATATTTATTGAGGTGGTCGTCAAACTTGGCTTTAGAAAAAGCCTTTCTGGTAAGCTACTCGGATAGTGTTTTGTGGATGATGTTCCGGTGATGGAACGATTAGCCGTCATTCTGTCGTTTCCAGAGGACGCCCGATTGTCTCTCGAATCACATGAAAAGCAATCTACGTGGAGGATCCTTCCGTGTCCCCAAGTGGCCTTAGTGCGCAAGTGGCTGGCATATTTATGCCTCACCACCCCTTCCTTATCCGTATCCCGTAATAATTAAAACTGAATAAATGTTGACTCTTTTTTATTCGTTCCGTTTCCGTTCTCGGAAAAAACAATATAATATATGCCCAATATCAAAGAAAATAGTAGCTACGCAATAGAAAAATCATTCTTATACAAAGACGTGAAAGGCGTTTTTGTTTGTATTTTTATAGTTTATATTTGGGCCGTTTTAAACTATGTTTTTCGTATTTCTTTTAAGTTTTCTGGTGATCCAAATTAGCAAAACCGTGTTTTCTGGATACACTTAATCAAAAATTAAAGCTCTTTTTTTCTGTGCAGGGAATATGTTTAGTTGCCAAGAAATACTTTTTTATATTTTGTCACCTAAAGACTAAGCCATATTTGGGGACTTTCTGTATATTCGAAGACATGAAACATATGCATAATTATACCGGGTGTTCATTTAGTGTGTAATTCTTCGAAATCTTGTTAGCTAGTACAGATAGAAAAAGAGACTTTAAAAGCCAAAATGTTTTGGTTATCAAAGATAAATATTTCAAAATATTCTAAGCTATACAGGAACTTCGCAGAAGCAGCCGCGCCTTTATCACATTTTATGGTGCTTGAAGAAGTTTTCCTATTTTTCGTCCTTATTTTATGTTGATAATAATTTCATATTTTCATCTATTTAGTCATATCTCTTTTAAATTGCACCACCAATGACAAGAAACGTCAAATAGGTTTATTCAACGTTTTGAATGATAACGTAGACAGTAGACATTATTTGTAGAAAATGTCTCTTACGTTTAAAACCATTTTAGAGTCCTTGACTTTGGCATGTTTATTAGATTGAACATATTGCTCAGCTAATGTTTCCAATGAAAGAAAAATTTATAGAGGTAATTGCAGGTGCTCCAAAAAAACGTTAAAAAAAACGAGCAGATTATTTGTGGTATTTCTTCTAAAAATATCGCGAAAAAGAAATGAGAATCGAAATCTTCAAATTCTGACGCATATGTTTTGTTTATTCAAATGGAACATTCTATATTATTACATATACTGTTTTTGAAATATTGCTAGTTGAAAAATGACATATTTGCTGCAGTCTTTAGTCAGCTTAACTTTAAGTAAAACATGCTTTCTTAATCTATTGTCTTGCATCAACTTCTAGTTTGGCCGGAAGTACACTTTTCTGATCTTCGGGTACTTTCGGTTAAACAGGAAGTATATGTCAGACGAGAGATTAAGAAAGGAAAGTGGAAACCGTTCCGCTCTAAGTTAGGTCGCTTATATTCCACAGCCTCAAGATGCAAAAATGCTAATTTTCAACAGTTCGAGATTGGCATTGAATATTATACATAAAATATGTCTAGAAGTATCTGTAGAAGCTAAAAATTTAATGATATATACAAAAAGATATATATATA